>BMAV01011417.1:0-72235 GCA_019973955.1 Trichonephila inaurata madagascariensis | reverse complement strand
TTTCGAAAAGATCGTTATATCTTTTAAATTCAGTTTTATTTATCACTAGTATCTAATCAACACAACTAAAGTTAGCAAATACACTTAGTAAATAATTAGAAGAGCAATCGCACGGCTTAAGGTATCCGACTACTTGCGACAATTTTTTTTTTAAAAAAAGAGATTTAAAGAAAGATTTCTTTATGGTTTTAGATTTATTTGTATTTTTTTAAAAAAAAAGGGTTTAAAAATTACGGAAAAAAAATTATTACTACTAAAATGGAAAAAAAATGGGTAAAAATTGACAAAAAATTACATAAGCAGGGCCCGCGATCTGTATAAATAGTAAACTCTCAAATTTTCAATTTTGATGTATTACTTTGCTATTCTTTTTTGAAATGACCTTCAGGATAAGATATATTTTAATCTTTACAAAAACTAGAGAACTTTATCTGAGTTATTATATGAAATTGCTAAGAAAACAGTGATTATATCACATAAGAAACTGTAGATTTTGTAATAAAAAAAAGATTGATAAATCTGAAGGTTGAAACACTTCTACTGTTATACAGAACATACATTAAAAACTCTTAGAGCAATCGCTGTCCCCGTTTGAGACTTTCGAATAATACACATTTCGAGTAAAACGCATTTTAATGTTTGACATCTTGTGTAAAGTTATGGCACCTGCCTTTACCTAAACACTTGTAGTTTTTGCTCTAGTGAATGGAAAATAAAAAAAAACACTTGGCACTTTTATAAAGCTAATAAGATGGCCTATAATTTACAATCATAAAAAAATTGTCATTTTTTTAAAAAATCATGATTTTAGGGGAGTTGGATACCTTAAGGGTACTTAACATATAAGTACTTCTCCACTTATCTTGAAGCATTCTAGACTACTCTAGAATTCACTGTAAATATCTTACTTAATTGTACGACCTCCAGTCGTAAATCTTAAGTACAATTTTATCACTTTTTTTTTCCAATTATTAATAACCCATCATCCAGAAACTATCCATCGACCAACATCGCTTACCTAAATGTCAACGCTTAAGTAGAACAACTCATTTGAATAAATCAAGTCTTCTTCGAGAAAAGTTTTAATAGAACCTACAGTAAAAAGAATAGTTTTAACCCATGAGAGGATTAGTAGGATCGTGGATAGACCCGTTACAAACGGAATACACAAAAATCGGTAATTTTTTAAATAAAATTAAATTGTTAATTTTATGATACCAAGAGACGTTTTATTAATTAATAAAAACATAGTGTATTGTGTTTATTTTACACTTCTAAGTTGTATATTACTTTTATGCTTCTTATACTTAAAATTTGCTAAAATATTTTTTAAAGCATTTTCCGAAAAAGACATTCTTTACGTAGTTCAAAATCATACTATGAGAAAAATATAAAACAATAAATCCAAATATAAATCTACTGGGTTTTCACAATGTAGTTTATTTGTAATTATTCTCTGATTATATAAAATTTATATAAATAAAAATGAATGTTTGTGTGTGTTCGTGTGTGTGCATGTATTTGTATATCTCTTATGCCTTCCTAAATCGTTTATGCAATTGCGATGAAACTTTGGGGAATGATTGGAAGCATGCCTACGAAGGTGTCTGAGCTAGTAAAATTGAACCCTTAAGGTATCTGACTACGTTCGGAACCGTGGTTTTAAAAAAGCGCATAAATGGATAATTTGCATGATATTTAGTGTCGCTTAGATTAGAATACATGTATAAAATTGTTTTAAAGACACATTTTGACAAAAAAAAATATTTAAATACAATATTTCCGCAAAAAATTAACTTAGAATAGCCTATTTTTCAAAATGTTCTCCTTTTGTGAAAAATGCTTCTATTATGATAATATTTTGCCCCTATATATCTCAGACCTCTGTATAGAGGCTGAACTCTGATGTTTGAAAAATGCCCATTATTTTCAGAGTTACAACCCATTGAAATAATTATCGGCGTTTTTTCTTAAAATTTCTCCCCTCTGTTGCCGTAAAACATGGATAAACCCACTTCTAAGTGATGTATTGCAAAAATTCTAGTTGAGCCTCTGTACAGAGGCCTGAGCTATATAAAAAGGTGAAATATTATTATAATAGAAGTATTTTCCACAAAAGGAGAACATTTTGAAAATGGATCATTTTATGTTAATTTTTTGTCGGAATATTGTACTTAAATAATTTTTTGTTGTAATACTATTCTTAAAACAATTTTATATAAATTTTCTAATCTAAGTGACACTATATATAAATATCATAAATATTATCCATTTATACGCTTTTGCAAAATCACGGTTCAGAACGTAGTCTGATACCTTAGGAGATATCGCGAATTCAAGGGCGTTAGAGATATATATTTCCATTTTTGAATTCTTAGACCTACAAACTTGAAATTTGGTGGGACTGTTCGTTGCACCGATTAGAGGTCTGTTACAAAAAAGTTTTGAGAAAATGAACCTCTAAGGGGAATTAAAGCTAAATATTCCTGTTTTTGAGCTATTAAACCTACGAACTTGAAATCTGGTGGGCATTTTCTTTTTAATGATAAGAGCTCCGCTATACAAAAGGTTTTGCGAAAAGGGATGTTAGAGATAAATATTCCCGTTTTTGAACGATTAGACCTACAAACTTGAAATTTGGTGGGCATGTTCCTTTCAAGGATTAGATGTCCGCAACAAAAAAGGTTTGGGTGAAAAATGAATCCTAAGGGGCAATACGGGGGATTAATTGACTAATAAATATTCCCGTTTTTGACTTATTGGACCTACAAACTTGAAATTTAACAGGTCTGTTCCGATTATAAAATTGAAATTCGCTTCACAAGGGCTTTTTACAAAATTTGTCCTCCAAGGGGTGTCACGAGGTTGTAAGGGGTGTTATGTACAATAATTCCCGTTTTTGAACTATTAGACCTAAATGCTAGAAATTCGGTTGGTCCGTTCCTTTCATGGAGTAGAGATTCGCTTCAAAAACTGTTCTTAGAATCGACCAAAAATGTTGTTGCAAGGGCTTAAAGGGCGTTAGCGATAAATATTACTGTTTTTGAACTCTTAGATGTACCGACATGACATTTTGTTGGTATATTTTTTTTTAGTTGTTGTTGCCCAGTACTGGGACTTATTTATATATAAAAATTAAGTTATCAGAACTACTACTTGACTTGATGAAATTTAGTACGCATGTTATTTTTGTTGAATAGAAATTGGCTAAGAAAGGTTTTACGGAAATCGACTCCTTTGGTGGGGATAGAATCTTTTGCGACGTATTGATAAAAAAAATATCCATTTTCGAATTTTTAGACTTACAGAAATGAAATTTGGTTTTCGCGGTTCTTTTGTTGAATTGAAATCTGAGAACGGGTCTTGCAGAAATCGACACTCAAAGGTGGTTACTAGAGCTTATTGATAAAAAAATCAGTTTTTGGTCTATTAGATTTAGATTTGAAATTTGGTAAGCATATTTATTTTATTGAGTAGATATCCACTAAAAATGTTTTTTTCGTAGCTCCACTACGGAGAGGGTTACGAGACAGTATAAAGGTTAGTCTTCTTCAATTATAGGAATTGCTATTTGCAAGTTCTATCCTTTTTAAATGAATTATAAGAATAGTTTTAAATGCATTCGAATTCTTAATGCTAAGACATCAATAATTTATATATATATATATATATATATATATATATATATATATATATATATATGTATATATATATATATATATATATGTATATATATATATATATATATATATATATATATATATATAAATATAAAATATATTCATATACATAAATAGTATATATTCATAAAACATCATAAAATACCCAGCAAAGCGGGGTGATAAAGGCTAGTTATAAATATCACCACAGAGAATGGCATTATGTAATCCTGTTTCAGGTTGTTGAATGGAAGAGATACTTATTTCTTTTTATATTAATCCATTTTTATTAAGCACGAAGAAAATGATACTGTTAAGTAGATCCGAGGGTTCGAGGATTTTATGCAAAACAATCACAAAGAAAATAAACAGTTCTTTTAGAGCGATGTGAATTTATTATCGAAAATCCAATCCTTTAAATACAGGATTCAGCAGCAATATTCACAGAGTAAATATCCGAAGGTCTTCACACCTTCAACAGCAATCAAACACAATAATCAGTGTTTAAAAATACACGCAAGTAAAGATTATTCACAAGCACGGCCTAGCTAATCGCTAGTCAAAACAATCCTCGCTACTCGTTGGTTTAATCAAGACTGATCGCCATACCGGCGAGCATCTTTATTTTATTAGCGCGACAGAAACTTCCAGAAATATAACCGCTCGTGTCATTGAACATGACACTAGTGGAGAGATCTACTACTTTCTAGAAGATTTCAGAGGGTTCCGAACTCACCATGGTTGCCAATGACGCCAAAATCGCCAAATTGACCGCCAAAAATGATGCCAACTTGGCTCTACCGCCAAGATTTCGCCAAGTTCTCATTGAATCGCCATTATAACGTAAGGGGTGGCATTGCTTGTGAGTAGCACAATTTTAACATGAAATAAATATAACATAGAGTAATATAAATGCATTAAACACTCAAATACAAATTATTTACACTATTTATGCAAAATTCGTAAAAATACGAAACACTAAGTAGAAGCAACATATCAAAACACTTACTACGGCTATTAACAGTAACACAGGCAGTGCAAAAAGTTGTATCACTTTCACAAGGCGAGGACAAAGATACAAAAAAGACTCACTCTACATAAGTAAGACAAACAAAGAGGAAATGTCAAAAAGCTGTGGCTATTTATGTGAGGCGGCATAAATCGTGCATAGTTTCTTCTAAAGGAGGCTATAATTGGCGGAAAGGTATTTCTCGATAGTTTCTGAGGCAATCTCATTTTTTTAAAAGATGAAAGTCATTGACTTTTAACATGCGATTACGACTTAATTCCGGTTATGCGGGTAAACTAGTTAAATATTTAAACACGAACCTTGAAGGAAAGGACCATCAAAAATTAAAAAATTACTCAGAATGAAATTAAAGGAAACTATATATATATATATACGATGGGTGATTGACAAGTAGTCTTCAAAAGTATAAAATAAGTTTCCGACAAGGTAAAATAATAACAGATGTACCAGAATGACGGAAATTTATTACTCTTACATAATGTAAACTCATTTCTCAGCATAGTCACCAATAGTAGCTACACATTTGTTCAATCTGTGATACAGCCCTCCTTTGGTGACCGTATCTTTGATTGTCAGCGTGAGCTAGATGTGTAGGTTTGTAAACGGAATAGACATTTTAAATTCTTAATATGACTTTATTAAGAATAGAAATTAAATGCCTAACAATTTAAATAAATTTAAATAGCGAGAATCTAGAATGAACAAACACACACAAAGATAGTTAAACCGAATCGCCACTTTCTCTAAATAATTATTCAATCCGCCTACTCTCACTTTTAATTATATTATAAGTCCTAATATCAAATAATCAGTCCTACCTTAATCCAATTACGATTCGATTTTTATATGGAGACGTCTGGGCGCGCGTGCAATGGTATGCACTTTGTATTACTGGTTTACTTTCCAGGTAACTTCACGAGTGGCTGTCAATTCACGCTTGTATCTCTTCAAACTTAACTTTCTCCAAATTGCCCTCTTTCTTACTAAAACGTCTGTTCTTTTAAAAGCTATCTTATTTGCATTTCTTGTTCACATTTCGCTTCTAGGATTTTAGTTGGAAAAGAGTTGCCATTAATCTTGGCCACCAAAGAACCTAGAGATTATGTTAAAGAAAAGACGTGAGCCCGTCCCAAATCGTTCTGTATATTTCTTCATTCCGTTCATGAATAAAGGTTCTGGTTGGCTGCGTATCCTTTTGCGCACGACTGCCTGAACTTTGCCCTTCCTGGATTCATCATTATGTCCCAAAAATAAAGGGTAATCCATAGAATATCGTCATTCTCTGAGTGTCAAGAAATTCAAAACATTAATGCCAGCAACAAAAGTCTTGGTCACCATCTTTTGGTATGTATGTGGTGTGCTTGCTCTACACGGAATTTCTGACTTAACGATTGAGGGTGAATTTTGATTGGTATTGCGTAACATTACGATCCTTAAGCAGCGGATCCGTAGAATCAGACCGGAAAGAAATGTTTTTCTTTCGCATCATGACAATGCTAGACTGCATTGCAGTGAACTAACACAGGACATCATGGAAAGATTGAAATTTGCAGTGGTTGCAATACTTTCTTACAGCCCAAATATGGCACCGTCGAATTTTTAGTTGTTTCCAAAATTGAAGGAGACGTTGTAAGGTCAACTCTTTTCAACGGATGTTAAAGTTTAGGCAGCTGTTTGCGCAAATGGATAAGCTTTCTACACGGGCGGAATGAAGAAATAGAAAACGTAGAACGAGTGAACAAATGCGTATCATGAGTGAGTGAATATTAACGTCGCACCGTTCAGCTACACTGGGGCTTTTGGAGACGGACCTCGTAATTTTTAGCCATGGTCAAGTGACGAGGACGACACCTGAGCTGGCACCACCCTCTCCTAACTTTCACACCATGAGGAGGACGTTTGAGCTCTCGAGAGATTTAACGTGCATCACTACCCTACACGGTGGATTTTTAGTGGTACTGGGTTCAAACTCGTGACACGCCAACCACGATCTGATACTTTGACTTCTAGGATACCACGTCCATAACAAATGTGTGTTGTTAGTGTTGAGTACGTTGAGAAATAAGTTAACAATATGTAAGAGTAAAATAAATTTTCTTCATTCTGATACTTCTACAATAATTTTATCTCGTCGGAAATTTATTTTATGCTAATGGAGACCTTACATACCAATCACCCGTCATTTGTAAATAATATATATATATATATATATATATATATAATTTAATCACAACTTAATAATGAATTAAAAAATTGAAATTATATATGAATCTTATCACATTAAATCCCATTTCAAAATATCAATGGCGAATATAGAAGATAAAATTCCAACGTTTTCAAACAAAATTAAAAAATTAAAAAATTATAAATTATTAAAAAAATTAAAAATTATTAATTATATCCAAGTGCAACCTCGGACTTAGGACCGATAAGTGGGGTTAAACTAGTTTGATGGCGCTAACCCTCCTGCTATTGCAACTTGTAAGTTAATCGGAAAATATCCAATTTTCAAAAATTTAAAAATTAAAATTAAACCATTAAACTTAAAAAATTAAACTATTCGCCATCGCATTCTGAAAGATATCATAACATTAAAATATTAAAATGCTAAAACAATTAAGTGCATAATATAAGTGAACCATTGAACACCAAAGATGACCCTTCCATATTTAAAATAGTTGTTCTGGTAGAAAAAAATGTCTAAAATCCGAAAGTTCAAATTAAAAACTCAGTATGTTCACAAATGAATAGTGTAAATCATAAAAACTCACCAAAGAGCATCCTATCAATAATTCAATTCATAATTTTTGAACGATTTTTCTCTCATATTTAATACAACAATTACCACTCCTAAATATTGCTCACAACACCCACTAATGCCATGTCAATCTAAATGATTCATAATCTCCACACTAGAGTTAACTATTTGGTATTAGATTTATTAACTATTTGGTATTTGGTATAATATATTGATAGAGAGATACATAGATAGATAGATAGAGATAGATAGATATAGATAGATAGAGAGAGGGAGAGATAGAGAGAGACAGAGAGAGAGTAGTTGAGAAATTTTATTCATAAGGCTCTTGAATCCTTAAGACATTGCGAAATATTTCATATTTATTTTACCCGCTTAAGGAGAATACCACGATTTTACCAGTAAAAAAACTAGAGTTTAGCGTTCTTGAATTAGGATTATGCAGTCTTGCATAATCCGCGTATACGTATAATTTAGAAAAGACTTTACCGGAAATCATGCCACTCTAACAGCTTCCGGGTTGATCAAAACTATAAAAGATTGAGATCTCAGGAGCGAACGATGAATGTTTTGTGACTGTCTTAAATGGGAAAGTATTGTCTATTGGTGTTTGAGCTGTACTTTTCGTGTTGTCGTAACTGTTTGTTTGTTAATAAAATATTGATATTTAAGGTATAAAATCCTCCTTATTCTTTCCACGATTGACACCACCATTAAAAAAGGATCCCCTAAATACGAAAATATATTAATTCGAACACGTAATTCTACAGAAAATTGCAGGATATATAAAATTCATTGTTCAATACATTGGAAAATGCTTTCTGTGTATGACTTTACCAGAGGGCTTGTTAAAATCATCAGGCTTATTCAAATATTGTTTTGTCGAAGCTTTTGTTAAGGAACCCAAGCAGAAAAGATGAATAAAAGAGTTTATTACATTTTGCGACATTTTAGAAATATTGAACTCATTTCCAAAGTTTAATATGTTCAATATTTGAGCTTTTATAGCTTTTTTCTTAGAAGAAAGAGGCTCATATTTTCTTACCCTGCCCTCAGGCGTAATCAGATTCTTGAAATTTGAAACGAGCAAATGGATAGTAGAAAATAAAAATGAACTTTTTTTTTTATTTTCTTTAAAAAAATTAGGAAGAAATTCCAGTTTTATTGTTACAGAAAAAATTTGCTTTGAATTCAAAGAATAATATTCGGGTTATTTAATTCAAATTTTATTTATTCAGGGAAAGATAAGAACGATAGTATTCAAATAATACTTATAATAAAAAGAATAAATAATGTATAAAAGTATATACTATTAACCATACAAAAATATTATAGAGAAATTTGTATTGGGAGAGTGGAATCTAAAAATACCAAGAGCATCCGAGAATACGAAGCTTAAATGATTATTTTGCTTAGAAAAATTTAAAAGGGAAAAAAAAAGACATAGCATTCATAATAGATTAAATCAAGTAACGCAGTTTTTTTTTAAAAAAATCTCAATTTCTACTTAGGTCAACAAAGAAAAATTTTATTTTAGATACTTTTTATTAAATAGTTACAATTACTACCATTAATATGTACATACATAGGACAGAATCACAACATTAAGTGGTAATTAATTTTTATTAATTATCATTAAAGTATCGTATTGTCCTCCAAAACAGTCGTGTATATAAAATTTCTGTTCAACTGAATGTTTTAATACGTCGGGAAAAAAATCTTTTAAGGTATCCGACTACGTTCAGAACGTGATTTTGCAAAAGCTGTAAATGGATAATATTTATGATATTTGTGTCACTTAGATTGACATGTATAAAATTGTTTAAGGACATTATGAAAAAATTATTTAAATACAATATTTTGCAAAATTAACTTAGAATAAATTTTTCCAATGTTCTCCTTTTTAAAATGCTTCTATTGTATTATATTTTGCCTGTATTCAGTCTCAGACCTCTGTACAGAGGCTCAACTAGAACTTTTGAAACGCATAACTTGGAAGTCGGTTTATCCATGTTTTACGAAAACAGAAGGAAAAAATTTTAAGAAAGTACGCCGATAATTATTTCAAATGGTTGTAACTCTGAAAATAATGTGAATTTTTCAAAAATCGTAGTTGAGCCTCTGTACAGAGGTCTGAGCTACATACAGGCAAAATATTAATACAATAGAAGCATTTCTTACAAAAGGAGAACATTTGGAAAAAAAGGTTATTGTAAGTTAATTTTTTGCCAAAATATTGTATTTAAATAAATTCTTTTTGTCATAATGTCCTTAAAACAATTGTATACATGTATTCTAATCTAAGTGACACTAAATATCATGAAAATTATACATTTATGCGCTTTTTTAAAATCATGGTTCCGAACGTAGTCGGATACCTTAAAGTTTTGGCCCAAGTCGCTAAAAATGAAACCAGCGTGACTGTATCTGTAATTCTTTGAATAATTAGTTTTAATCAATTAATATTTATTAAGCATGGTTAAATTACAGTGATGTTATCCAAAATGATTGCCTATATAAAGTTTCTGCTCAATTGAGTGCTTTAAAATTTATTTTATTAACGATTGAAATTTTGAACAAGATATATATAAGGAGATTGTGAACTAATAATAGGAATTGAAAAAGTGATCCGTTTGAAATGATACGCATCAACACCTACCATAAATTATTATAGCTAAGCAAACTGAAATTAATATTTTATATTAATGAAAATATATATGCAATTGATATATGTTTTTTATATCGATATTCATTATTGCTTATATTTCACCAATTAACTGGTAAACTTGTATACATTGTAAACCTCATTTAGAAAATAATCAATCATCAATATGGTAAGATTCCTTTTTTTATCTTAAAAGGAAATAAAAAAGCTCAACCCTAAAAAAATTTAGAAAAATTTTTTGGTTTTTTAAATTGATATTTCTAATTTATATTTCTTGTAGTTTTTGAACAAACAAAAATTGGAATGTGAATTGAGAAATGAAAAAATTATTTTTTTTTAGCAGTTTTCCGGGAGTCATATTTTGGGGTTTTTAAATTTTCCCCAAAAAAAATTTTTTTATCTTTTTGGGGAAAAAAAAAAAAATTTTATTTATATTCGTAATATTGTTTTAAAAGAGTTTTTTAAAAGAACACTTTTCCCAAAAACAAAATAGATAGGAATAGAACATTTTTCTTTTATTACATATAAGTGTTATATAAAAATCTATTATTCAATCCTTAGTATAAGTTCACAATCTCCTTTTATATACATATATATTTTCTTTTTCCCAAATGTTCAACCTTAAAAAATTTTTAAATATTTTTCCCTTTGTTCAAATACTTTTTTAAAAAAATGTAGTGGATGATATTTTTAATGTTAAAAACATTTTTTTTTTTTTCCAAATATTAATTTATTAATTAATGTAAAATAGTAACAAAATAATAGTCCAGCCCCATATATAAAAAAAAAAGGGTTATTCGCTGTGCCCCTTTAGCGAAAAGGGGTTTAACAGGATAACACGTTTAAATTCTAATCAAAAAGGCATGGTACCCGAATCCCCCCCTTTTGGGAGGGCCCTAATTTCGAGAAAGGGTTTTTTTTTACTGTGTACTATTTTATTAAAATAAAAAAATTTTAATTAATGAAGGGAATTAGACAAAAAAAATAAAAATAGTCCAACAATCATATATAGAAAGGAAAATGGATGATTGCATGAAAATCGCTTTTGTTTTGTCATTAATATTGTGATTCTACCCTTTGTAAACTTTAAAATTATTTATAAAATTTTGTAACTATTTAATAAAAAGTAACTAAAATAAAATCTTCTAGGTTGACCAAAAAGTAGGAATTGACTTTTTTTTTTAATTTTTTATTTGTGTTATATATAGCTATCTTTTTATACCGGGTATAATTTGCACCCCTAAATTTCGTTTCCCCAAATTTTTGTGTTAAAACTACATGACGCTGCAAATACAACCGGAAGGGTTAAAATTGTTTCCTTTCTAATGTCTATTTTAAAGTCATTGCTGTAGGTATTCAAATGCATGCATAGGTAATGAAAAAAACTCGACTATGGTATGTCATGGGTTTTATATGCTATTTATATTATTTTTTAGTGGGAAAAATTTTCTTAAAAAAGAATAAGCTAAATAAATTATATATATATTTTTTAAAAAACAAAAAGGAGAAAAAAATCCAGAACAAATTATTTTCCCTTATCTCAATTAAAAAAATTATTTCATATACCTTATTTGGAACAAGAACTTTTCTTTTTAAAAATTTTTCCCCCAGTTAAAGAAACATGTTGTATAGAGAGAAAAAGGACTTTTTTTAAACAATAAAAATGTTTCTTTCATCACAAAAAAAAGGGAAACAAAATAAACTTCGCCCCCCATTGAGGCATCGGCATTCTCAAAAAAGGGAAAAGCATTTCAAAAAAAAAAAATTTGCTTGTGACGGCAGGAGCCGAGTTGTGTTTTTTTCCCCCGGGCTATTTTTTGTTTATAGAGAGCATCGATTGAAAACATTGTAGAACGGAACTAGAATCCTCGGACAACTATGAACCCTCCAGCAGATGTGAGTTCGGGAAAAAATTTTTCGTCCAGTTCATGCTAATCGGGGGAAAAGGGTTTTTTTCAGTGAATCAAATCTCTCTTTAAAAGATCCCTACTTTTTTTGGTTTCAAAACATCTGTAACACATAAATGATTGTAATAAAAAACTTTTAAAATTTTTCTCCCCCTACAGTTTGTACCTAATTTTTTGTTATTTTTACTTTTGTGTGAAAAGTAATGTTCCTTTTACAACAGGCATTACCCGCGACGGGGGGAAGTTTGCGCCCTTTTTAAGCCAGTTGTATGGGGCTAGTCATTTTCGTAGTAAATCTTGCTTCTGTTTTTGATTTTCCCGTCATATAAAGGGGAAAAAGAAAAGGGGAAAATCTTTTTTCTTAAATTTAGATTAACGTTTAACAGATTTTGTGTTAAAAAAAATTTGGGGGGTATTTTTTGTTTTTTGTATTTTTCTGTGCATTTCTTCCCCAAAAAAAACATCAGGGAGTCTTTCTTTTTCATTTTTGGGGTAGTCTGCTGTGGCAAAAAGGGGAGCCTTGTGGTCAGTGAAACGCACTTTTCAGACAACTTCCTTTGGGGTTTTGGGGCCCAGTACCACTGATCCCCCCGCATCTGTCGATGCTGAAATGTCCTTCAGTTGGGGTTTGGGGTGGCAGTTGGGAGGGGTGATAGCTTAGGTGTCGTCCTCGTCACTTTGACCATGGGTTTAAACTTGCGAGGTCAACACCAAAGATTTTCGGGGTAGTTTGGGTAGTGCGACATTAATACTCCCTTTTCCCCACTCATTCAGTGTAGAAAATGCTTTTTAATTTGTAAATTCAAAAATTTTAATTTTTTTCTTTGAAAAAAACATGTTATAATTTAAAAAAAGATAGATATTATTTCCTTATCTACTACAGAAACCAATTCTAAATAACAGAAAGAAATCTGATCAAGGTTATTAGTTGGCATGCACAATATTAGATATTCAGGAAAGTTTTTTTTCACTTAAGCAATAGTTTGTCAGGGTTTTTTCCCCGCTTTTTTAAAAAAATTCCAAATTTTCAGTCCTTTTAAATTTTTTACAAATAAATAAATTTTTGGGAAAAATTTTTTTTTACTTTTAAAAAAAATTTTTTAAAAATCCTTTTCCCCTTTTTTATCATGTTTTTGTGTGATTGTTAGGAAATGCATGTTTAATGATATATCAAAAAGTTCACACACACACACACACTCTCTCTCTCAACTTATCTTAATACAATTTAATACCTCTCAACCAGTTTGGATTTCGGAAAGTTAACTCCACAATGGATCGGGTCTTATATTTTAGCCAGAAGATTAGGGATGCCCATAATCTCAGACCCACAAATCACACAGTAACAGCCTTTCTTGATCTATAGAAAGCCTTTGACAGGTCTGGAAATACAAACTCCTTTGCAAACTTTGCAGCACTTTCAAAATAAGGAGGATAATTCTGTCTTGGCTAGCTAACTTCCCAAGGGCCAGGTATATTAGAGTTAAGTTTAAAAACTTAGTTTCGGGAAAATTTAGATTGAGCCAAGGTATAACAAAGATCTGTGATCAGTCCCACTTTGTTTTCCCTAATTATCGCCATAATTGAAGCTGAGGTCAATTCTGATCATTGTATGGGATTGTAATCTAACGATATGATAATCTGGGGCAGCAATACACGTTTAATTAATGCTCAGAACAAAGTTAATTATTTTCTGATTTGGTTGGAGAAGTTTGCTGCAGAACATAAAATTATTTTTAATCCCTTAAAGTCTATATCAAGTGTCTTTACCACCCCAACAGACATCTGTATAACTTTGAGACTGATATTTATTTATTGGGTAGTCGACTGAGAATTGTGAAAAACATTCCAAATATCTGGGGTTCATTCTAGATCAGAAGATTCTTGGTCATGCTCATATAAACAATTTGGTTTGTAGTGGCAAACAGCGAATGAAAATTTTAAAAATATATTTCTGGAGAGACAAGGGCTTTTGCTCGGACGTTTGAAAACATATATTGCCTTATTCGACCTATCCTCGAATTTTGGTGTTCAGATTATGGTTATTCTTCAGAAATCTGATAAACTAAAAAAGGTCAACTCACTGCTCCCAGAATCCCACTGGTCTCCCCAATAGCTCCCCCAGGGATATTTTTTTGTATGGTGACTTGGAATCCTGTTTTAAAAGATACTATCGGCAAATACATGGCTGCTCATAAGTTATGGTGACCAACGAACTCAATTTCCAATTCGCGCAACAATTGTCCTTAAGAGGAAGCCCTTTAGTTGGTAAAGCGGGGGATGTTCATGTAGAAATTTTCTCGGGCCCCGTTGTAGGATTTGCTGCCTCTTTTATAAACGGGTTTTTTTACCAATTTTCCCTCACACACTCCGAGCACTAAAAAATCCAAGTATCTTGGCAGCTTGCTTTGGGGATAAAGTCCCCTGAGACGGTTTTCAGATTTAAACTGATGGCAACAATGGGGGTTGAGTGGTTTTCCCAAAAAGGGAATGGTATTAGGTTTCGGAAATCCCCACCCCTCAGTTTTTGGGCAAACTCAGCTATTGGGATGCTATGAAATTTTGCTTTACTGAGATTTCCCCCAATTTCAGTGTCCCTTGTACCATTCGACGTGGTTTTGCAGCGGTGGGAAATGTCCCCCAAAACCACATTGTTTCCCGTTTACCCTTGACTGGAAACCACAGGCTTTTTGTACCAAGCAAGCGATTAACGGCAGAAATGGGAAAGGGGAAAATGGAACGACATTATTTTTTGCGTTCCTCTTGCCTTTAGCATCACGGGGGTTGGGTTTTGAGTTTGGGGGGGACATCATGGTGGGGAAGGTTGCTGAACCCTTCGGCCATCCCGCCCCTGATCCATTTTATATTTTTTGGGATTAAAATTAAATTTTCCCCTCCCCTCACCCTCTCTATTACGCATTGACGGTATACTGAACAGATAGTGCAAATCTCTGGGTTTGGACCCCGTGGTCCTCCCATTAATTCAACTTGCCAACTTCCATATCCGATCAGGAAAATGCTCGACCCCCTGACCCCGTGATAAGGTTCTTTTTTCCCAGGGGGTTAAATTGTTTCGTTGATCTGCTTGTTCTCGGGATCTATCGCTAATCAAAAACCCCATCCCTTACACAAATAACGGGGGCCCGGGATACACCAACCGTTGCTACACTAGAAAAAAATTTGGGCTTTATGTGAAAGCCGCGGACTGCTGTACTCAAGAATATTTTAAAAAGCCTTTTTGGGATTCTATCCAGAACCCCGTGTGGCAGTAGTTACATCCAAGCGGTTACACTAACTACTGATTTTTTTCAACGTCCACACGTCAAAAGAGTCTTTACTTGTAACGTTTGTTATCGGGACAACAAGTTATCTTCCAAATAAATTTCTCTGTAATATCCCCGGTTGCTTCTTGGGGGTGCTTTTTTGTGGGGCCCGGCTTGTATATTGGCGGGAATATTAGAAGTGAAATTAAGGGTTCCCCCTGCAGTTAAAAAAAAAATAATTTCTCTGATGTTTTTTTGGAAATTTGGAAAGTTTAATTTTGTAAAATCATTTTAATTCTTTTTTGTAAATTTTTATTTCCCGTGATATTTTGGGAAACAACTAATTTTTTAAAAGGAAAAATTTTTACATTTCTTTATCAACATTTTTTTTTTAATTTTTAATATTCGGAGTTTATAAAAAAAATTTCATATTTTAAACCTTAAATTTAATAGTTATTGTCAATTCAAATTTTCTTTTGTTTAACTTTAAAAAATTAAAATAATCAAACTTTTCCTTATTTTTTTTGAGTTTTGGGGAGGAAAGTTGACGGGTCCCCCTGGGGGTTTCTGTTTTTAAATTGGGGGAGACTGGCATAAATTTCAACAAGGCAAAAAAAGTGGGGTGCTTTTATTGGGAAAAGGGGAAATCACCTCTCGATCTTACACAATTTTTGAAATTGAGTCAAAGTTCACTAAAAGCTACAACGAAGCAATAGTTACATACATTAAATTGTATTATATTCAAAAGTTGCCCGGGGGGTTGAAGCCTGGTTTTTGCTAAGTTAAAAAAATAACATTTAAATATGCAAAAAAAATTTTTTAAAACGATTGTCAACTATTTTGGTAAGTTTATTTTTAAGAATTTGTTACACATCTTTCTTTTCTTCACCTTTCAACTCAAAATAAAAACAAAATCAAAGTTAGAACTGGGATTTACAATTTATAAGTCAACACCTATTGCGATAAGAATCAAGTTGACACTTCAGTCTTACAAAATTTCGGGGAAAAGTCCTCAATTGGAAGTACTCATAAGCCTTTTTTAACCGCCATGCCGGAGATTATTTTAGGCACGGCACTAGTGTTCCTAAATGTCATGCTCGAGATATAATCTCAGGCACGGCACTTATTGTTATACCTAAATACATATAGGGAGAAATTTATTTCGGCTTCATCTCTTTGTCAAACCCAGATCTATATTGGGAAATGTTAATTTGAACTCAGTTCGATAGATGCTGTTATATGAGCAGTATTTTAGATATTTCCATGATCAATCTCAAAAAATACTCAAGATATACTCAAGACAAAGATTGCTTTTGATTACAATCTAGCTATGGGTGTGTAGATGGCTGTGATCAGGAAAGATTCTTCCATCCGACAATCCAAAAGTGCCAGAAGAAATATAAAATGATATTTTTACTTTTACTAGACAAGGTATTCTGGAACTCGTTTTTGCCTCGCAAAAATGTAGTTTGTAAACGTATTATATTTTTACAATTTCGAATCCAAGTTGTAGAAGAGCTTTTACACATACATGATGATGCCCTTTTAAAAAGAATCCCTAAGACCACCTTACGTGATAACTTACCCGCCAGGGAACTACGTTATATATCCCAAGTTCTTTCTACTTCTGCGAAACATGAGCTTACAAGACAGTGCAAAATTTGTTGTTCAAAAAGAGAAACAAGGAAACACGATATTGGTGTGAGAGTTGGTTAGGGTTTTGAAAAGTGTGTTTTCAGTTTTACAACACAAATTGAACTACTGTGATGAATATACATTTTTACTTATTTTTACTTCATTTTTTAGAAAATACCACTCCACTAGAAATCAGAATTACCCCTACCACACACATGGTGTGTGGCATCCATCTCAAGCAAATATGCAATTGCTAAAAACCCATTAAACTATTTTAGCGTGTAATTCAAAATATCAATTTTTAACTACTAAATATATTTTATTTTGTGCGAAACATTTGATTTTTTTTAAAAAAAATTTTTTTAATAAGTTAGGTATCCAGTTCTTCAAAGTAATATGACAGTTAAAGGGTTAAGTTAGAATCAAAGTATTAGCTTCAGATTTATGAGAAGAAAATTTTTTCCTTAGAATAGTTAATTGGTTAATAAGATAACGATATCAAAACAATAGCGGTATTTACGAATTATCGCGTATTCGTAACATTACATTGCCAATTCAGCGCATACGCATACGACAATGTAAAATTGGGGTTGCAAACTTGGCGAGTTATCTTGAAGTTGAATATAGTTGTGATAATACGTAAGTACCTCAATAACTTCCATAAGGATTAAAGTTAAACACACATAGAGTAGTTTGAGACAAAATAATCAAGTTTTTTTGAAAAAAAAAGATTGAAACACTCATAAACAAACTACTAAAAGGGAGATAAAAATACTATGAGATATTTAGGTGTTTAAATTTTCGACAATGGATTTACAGTTGTTGTTCACAGTCTTTCATAGAATTTTGTGGATATTTATATTGTCATTTATAAAACCTTTAAAATCACACAAAATTTAAACATTTAACCTCATTTTGGTAAATTTGTGTTTAGAAAAAATATTTTTGGCAGTTAATCTGTATGAAATATTAGCACATGTAATTCTCAGAGTTATAAATTTTAAAATAAGTAATTGAAAAATTTTTGTGTAATCAAAGACACAAAAAAATGATTTTGTTTTCAAAACAGACAGTAAATATTAAAAAAAAAAAAGAAGTTTTAAAATAAATTGTATTTGCCGTTCTACAGAAATGTAGTTCAAGAAATAATCCAGTCCTTTTCTGTGTCTCGAAGTTGAAGCATTTAGGATGTTACCTTTTTTTATTCAGAATAACACTACATATCCATAATGCAAATGACAAATATCGAAACTTTCGTTTTATGAGAAAGGTACACAGACTTCGAAATCTACCGGTGAGGCTCATTAAATCTGCAAATACTTCATATTCTCACATTGGTGGGGTGTACAAATTTGGAGAATGTTGTGCCGATTTCATCTTTTATGCCAGGTTAAAAATTACGAGGTCTATCTCCTATAGCTCTCTCTCATGTTATCTTAGAATTCTGAGATAACCCTTTCGGGGCCCTTGAGAAGAGAGATTACTTCCCATCTACATGATCTTGCAAAATACGCCTGTGAGAAGGGAAGAACCCATTATAATATGTTAACTTTGCTATTATAACGACTTTAAGACTAATACCCACACTAATCTTCTATTTTCTTATTGACCTTGCCGTCATAAACAGTTTAATACTGTGGCTAGTACACACACACAAAAAAAAAATTTAGACCAGCTAACACTCCGGATAGCATTAGTTCGTCAAATGTGAGTGACGGATATTCCTCAAGAAAAATGAAAAGACGTCCTGCTTGCTTCCAAGCAAATAAGTGTGTAGTTCCGGAGGATGTGCGTTTAGCCAATGTGAAAATCATATTCCAAAGATGGTTTCGAACTATAGACGATGAAGGAAATGTCACGGAAAGGAACAAGAAAGTAGGACCCGCTACATGTGTGCAGAATGTGATGTTTCTTTGTGCATTATAACATGCTTCTCATCTTTTCATGGAAAATAATCCCCATTGAATGTAATTTCTTTATGACGGTGAATGATCCCTTGGGAAGTATTTTTCACACCCCTAAAATTTGAATATAAACATAAAATTCAGCAAAATAAAATATATTTCCTTAAACGCTATTGTTTAATTGTTAAAAAAAAACATAAACTCCAAAAAATTCAAAAGAGAAATAAATGTCCCCATGAAAGGATTAATAGGCACACACACAATCAATCAATTATTTGATATCTTGAATGGAAAATACTTTTGCTGGTGTTGAAATCAACAAATGAATATATGATATAGATCCACAGAAAAATAGAAGTCTCTAAACGTGACAATCATACGTGAATTTTAGAAGAAATACTAAATGAATAAAATGTCTAAATGTAGAAGTTTTTCGCATTTAGGCTAGTTTGAGGGAGGTTTCAACCTTGGCTTGTGAAGACGACGGGGTGGTAGATGTGCCGTGTTGGTCTCCAGGTCAATCGTTCTGAGTTTGGCACTGGAAACTGTTGCGAGCAGTAAACACGTGATAATATCAAAGCTGGAATTTCGGGTATGGAGATGATACTGTAAAAAAGAGGTGAGACTATTAACCCTCCAAGTGGTCTGCACGTAAAATCCCGTCATTCCAGAGATGTTTTTTCTGCCTTCAAGAAAGATTCCCAAAACGGCCGGCCGCATTCTAAATCGGCTCAACCCCCTTTGGAGACCCACCTGATGGCAAAAAATACGTGCGGTACATTTTCGAAGCATCTCCAGAATGGCAAGACTTTACGTGCAGACCGCTTAGAGGGTTAAGGGATCCTGTGCTAAGTGTCAGGGATCTCAAAGGAACATGTTCTATTTTACAAGCACATTTCATGAAAGTTAACGTTACGTATATTGGGATTCGTGGATATTATGCAACACTCGAAAGAGGAAAACAGTCCCTTAAGAATGATGGAATTTAAAGTAGATTAACTATCTACAGAATCATATAGTAGCGAAGTTCGCAAAATAAATCTCAGAAGGTATTCACACCTTCTACAACGCTCAGACACAGCTATTTGTGTCGAAAAATTCAAAGACGTAATGATAAAGGTTATTCACATGCAATTGCTCTATCGTAGCAACTGCAGTCTTCAACAGCTAAAGTAATACTGACTCAGATTCAACGAGCGAGTTCTATTTACAGTCTGCGTGGCTGCCTTCTAGTTGTTTTTGGAAAAATCAGTTTGCCTCATAGATCACGATGTTAATAAATTTATCCAGTAATTTCCAGAATCATGTATCCGATGGCCAATTTGCTAAATATGGTTGCCAGAAATGATGCTAACTGGGCTGTATCGCCAATATTTCACCAAGTTTCCATTGAAACGTCATTATAATATAAGGACCACGTTGTTTGTGTGCAATATTACAATTTTTTATCAGAAAATAAATACAACAGAAAGAAATATCAATATATTAAACATATAGATATAAATTATTTGTACTACTTTAGGCATTAATTACAGAGCTTTCGTAGCAATAGCATCATCCTTATTAATATTATAAACGCTAAAGTACATTTGGATGTTTGTTCCTCTTTCACGCAAAAACAATTGGATGGATTTTAATGAAACTTTACAATAATATAGCTTATACATCAGAATAACACATAGGACATAATTTATAACGATATTTTGTAAATTCTCTAAAATATAACGACAATTGTCAAGTAAGTAGGGAAAAATTCTACCATCTGCAAAAAATCCCGCGACAGGATATATATATCTTTTATGTGGGAAGCAAAAATGTTCTCATTTTGTTTTGTCAACGCCAGGCGCCAGGAACTGCAAAGGCTTGAACAGGCGGAGCGTGAGGCAGAGAGATTACAGTTTTAACATAAAATAAATACAAAGAAAGTAATATAAACGTATTACACTTCTAGATATAAATTATTTACACTATTTTAGGCGTTCATTACACAAAATTTATAACAATGTGTTTCTTTTGCTGAGCAGAAATCAACTTAAGAAGTTTTCAAATATCGACCCACATGAGAGTTAAGGGGAGTTATAAATAAAAAAAAATCCTTTTTATCAGCTATTAGATCTACAGACATAAAATTTACCAAACATGGGTTTTTTGTTCAGCTGAGATATACAAATAGCTTTTTTGTGTTTAATGTTCAATTCACGTAAAAATAACTCATTAAAAATGTCTTTATCCTTCAATCTGTATAGTTTAATTTTTCAATTTACCCGTGCGAAGAACGGGTATACCAGCTAGTATTGTTATTTAATGTAAGTAAAGAACATCGAAGTATAAATTTGTTCAAGCTTTCTGGTGTGAAGCATTTTATTCTACTGGAAGAACTATCATATTTAAATATGATGCTTTTTGAGAAATAATTAGTTAAATTTTTTCCCCCTGTAGTGTAAGATTGCAGATTATAATAACTAATATTCCTTCAAAGAAAACTTTCATTCTCGTAAAGGTTCTCTAATTTCAAGGTTCAGACGCGCTGTCTCGAATACCAAGGGAGATTTCTCAGTCAAGCTTTAAAACTCTTTTCATTTTAAAATAGTGCTTCTCTCCTGGGAGATTTAACTCAGAGTAGCATCTTTTGTTAAGAATACACGCTCCCTTCCCTTATCTTTAAGAGAAAAATTTGGCATCGATCTTTCTCAGGATTCCCGGAAAAGTTTCTTGAAAACTTCTGTTAAGTCCTTATTTCTTTTGTGTGTGTGTGTGTCGCATTTATTTGTAATAGAATTGTGTTGTGAGGAATTCTTCGCCTTATTTAAACACTCTTCCTGTAGAACCTCATCAGAAAAGGGAATCCATATAATTCTCTACAAGTGTTTATATTTCGAAAGATTTCCAGTTCGTTGTAATAATAATGCTTTTTTTTTTGGTTTAGTACTATTTATTTTATTCATGATCTTTCATCCGATTTGAAAATCTAATCCGTTAATTGGATTCGATTTTTTAAAATCAGAACTGTAAAAATAAATTTTTAAATTACATGACCAATTAAACCATTAATTTTTTTTAAAAAAAGTGACTTTTTCTCTTACGATTTTTCAAAAGCATTTTTCTAGGGAAAAATTCCCGACTAAACTCGTCCAAAAAATTTTTCAAAAAATGCACTCTGAAATATTAAAATGGAGTGGTTTTATTCTAATTCTAATTTTTTTTTCACAGAAAATACGATGTATACTCATCCTGTGGCAAGCAAAAAGGTGAAATATATTTATGTTTTCTTTGAGACTACTTTTTCTCTGTCAGATTACGAGCAATTCATTTTCTTTTTTTGTGTGGTTCGCTTTACAATTTTAGTTTTTGTATATATTTTAGTTATACTTAATTGAAAATTTTTCTATTATTTATTGAAATCTTAAAATTTTGAATTTAATTAAAGATAAGCTTAAAAATAAGCATAAGTTGCCTAAATATAACCTGTATCTCAACTATCAATAAATATTCATAAATAACTAGCATTCAAAAAGCTTAATTCGTATAATAAAAGTAATCTTTTTTATATTTTTATCTCAAAAACTCACTCAGTAGCTCAACATCCCATGAGTGCCTGGGCCTACTGTGCCCATCCCAGTATACGTGACCATTGGATGCTGAGGTTAATGAGCAGATGTCCCGATCAGGTGGTCAGTCTGACGCGAGACCCCTAGTGTTATGTCCACAAATAAGCTTGGTACTTATTTATTGAGCCACTAAAGTAGGAATGAAAGGTTGAGTCGACATTGCCCAGCCCGGGAATAGAATCCGAGCCTGTCATGTGGAAGCGCGATACGCTACCATTCGATCACTGGGCCTGATATTTTTATTAAGAGGTATCATTTAGAATTTGATAATAATTCAAGTTAAGAATTTTTATACGTTGAAAATATGTAACCAGATATAATGAAGAAAATGTTGTAATAACTTCTAAAATATTGGAGTAATCTTTAAATTTTAAATACTGCAACAAAGCTTGTTACGAATTTTGTATAATTTATACTTAGAATAGCGTAAATAATTTCTATCTGGATGCTTAACACGAATATTACCTTCTGTTGCATTTATTTTATGACAAAAATTTTAATATACGCAAGCAAAGTCGTTTAAATTAGAATGGCGATTCAATGGAAACTAGGCGAAATGTGTGTTGGCGAAAGAGCCAAGTTGGAATCATTTGGGGAACCTTTTGGGGATCATGTTTGTTGAGTTGCTCTCATATGGAGAATTCTCGAAAATACTAGAGAAATCTATTAACATCACACGATTTATAACGTAATCGAATCTTTCGGGAAAGAACTAGAAGGCAGCCGTTTACATTAAAAATAGGAGTCGCCCGCTGAAACTTAGTCAGTATAACTTTGAATGTTAAAGAGTTCAAACGGTAGTTACATGCGAATAAGCATTAGATACTTGTATATTTAGACACAAATAGTTGTGTCTGAGTTCTGTAGAAGGTGTGAAAACCTGCTGGGATCTATAACGTGAATTTCAGTGCTGTATCCTGAATTTTAAGGATTGTTTTTCTAGAATAAATTTTTATCACTCCTGAAGAACTGTTGACGTTAATCGTGATCGACCGGTGGACCACCAAGACAATTTGGGGAGACCACCTGAAGATTAGCAGTTAATAATTATGTACGGAAATATTCATGATTGTCTGAAAGTCTTCTATTGACTATAACTACGAGAGCTAACTTTAGATGAAAATGTTTTATTTTTTAATGTATTTGCATTGTTTGATAATAAATGCATCATTTGATTTTATTATATTTGTGGCTATTATTATATTTTTATCTTGCATTTTGATTAAAACGTTGTTTTAAATGTGAGTTTTTTTTCATTGTACTTACGTAGGTAAGTACATATTCCGTATTTAAAATTAAGTTATAATAAGTATTGCAGACTTTTTTTCCCTTACATCACCACACCTACTACACTGTGTATTGGCGCACACAAGAATTTTTCAAGAAGAAGGGGGAGGGGGTTAGAGTCGAAGTCTACCAATCTCGTATCATACCCGAATAATATATATATATTTGAATTTGTCGATTGTTGGGAATAAAAAAACAGTGAAAAATAAATTATTAAATAAATAATTAGCATTAATTTTTTTAAAAAATAATTATGAATAACCAATACGAAATTAAACTTTATGCACTAAATACATGGTATTATACTCAATCTGAAAATAAATCAAGGGATATGTAGGAGGATCTGGACTCAGGTACCCTCTCCCTGTGTGTGCCACTGACAATGGGTGGACCGCAACACCTTGAAAAAAATTAAAACTAGCCCGTACTATGGAAATGTTTGCCCATCCCTGTTTTAGAAAGAAAGAAAAGCGAATAAAATTTTGTTAAAAAAAAAAAAAACTTTTACAATAAGAGATTTATAATTTTTTTTAAAAAGATTGAATTTTGTGTGTGTGTGAATGAAAATAAGGTTTAGATAATAAATTATGTTAAAATAAAAATGTTCTTCAAAAGCAGAAGAATGTAAAAATAAGTGTTTCAATATATATAAATGTACAAAAAAATATGAAGAAAATTTACATGCACATGTTTAACGTCGATGAAAATAAATGTCATTTAAATAATTTGAAATTTTTTTAATGAAAGGAGATTAAATTGTATTTGTTGCTTAATAATATAAAAAAAAAGATTTGGAATATTTTTTGTGACTTATTCCACTCAAACATTTAGATTTATTTTGCAATTTCACATTTAATACTTCATTATATTATTTTGCGTCATTGCTGCTATTCCAAACCAAACTATTTAATTAAGGCTTTATATGGAGCGTTCCTTCAAGAAATATTTTCCTTTCCTGCTAACAGATTACATATATTTGCAAAATTTGTCATGAAAAAAAGACAAGTTTATGTTCCACGTCACAATATTTTAATTTTACATTTATATTTTTGTTATTAATAACTTTATTCAAATTGATTCTGATTTTTTTTAAAGTAAGCATTCGTTATTTATAAATAAACAATATTTTACGTAGATAGAATGTATTTACGTCCTGCCTGTTTTCTTTAGAACTGTATAAACAAAAAAAAAGTGTTCTAGCTTTAAAATATTTTAATTCTCACAATTAATAATTTAAAAGAAGGTTCTTTAATATCAGGAGAAAAATAGTGAAGTAAATACCAGGAATATTTTAATTAAAATTTAAATAAATCTAAATTATTCTAAATATTAATTTATCAAAAGAAAATGTAAGAAATATTTTAGAAGGAGTGTGTTGTTGTTATTATTGATAAAATGAGTTTATATATGTATATTCTAATATAACGCCATTATTTTCCTTATTATCATAGAATTATATCAAGCCTGAGAAAAATGCGCAATTTGTCTTCTTTACGTATAGATAAACAAACAGTTTCTTTTCTAATAATTAAAAAAATTTGCAGAGAAATAAGTAAAAAAATGAGTATTAGATTTTTAAAGTTTGTACTCTGAAGCTGAGAGAATATGACCTGTTCATTAATCTTTATAATTCATTATAATGTACGTCGGATGTCTTAAGCTACTGTAGAAAATTTAATGATTCACAAGATATATGGCGACTAAGGGATATCTTTCTTTGTTAATACTCATTAAAATCTAGTAATAAAGATCAGACTTATGTATCTCCCGAACAAAGTTATTTTAGAATTAAACTAATAAAAGTGTTTTCAAAATATTGTCTTTCAGAGAAAACTGATTTTGTGTATAGTTATGCTTAATTTGAAACTTTGTAAAACATTCTAAGAAAATATGAGGATGAAATAAGAAGATAAAATGAGAGATCGATTTTGACTTAATACACATATTTGAAATATAAAACATATTTGAGTATTATTGAAATTTCTTTCATAAATTAGATTACGAACATAAAATACAATGTATGTAATACATTCTGTAATATTGTTAGGGAATTTAACTTTAATTGATGTATAAGGAAGCCCAGTGGGGCTGAATGGCAGCGCATCGCGCTTCCACTCCACAGGTCCGGGATTCAGACCTCCAGCTGGGCTAGGTAGATAACTGAGTACCAAACTTCCTGGGGAGCTAAACACTGGGGGTTTTGTGCCAGACTGACCAGATAGCGGAACATCTGCTCATGCACCTCAGTGCATAAGATCATTAAATCTGAGATGGACACAATAGGCCTTTGCCCTCATAGGTTTGCATTGTCACTGAACGAAAATATATATCTCTTCAGGCATTACCTCCGACTATGACAATGTATTCACCCAATGTGTTTACTTAATGACTGAGATCAGTGACGTCTACTTGGAGTGGTCAACGTTATCAAAACATGGTACAGTGTGTGTGTATTAGAGTCAAACATCAATCAATATGGCATGTTTGAAAGACGCATCGGTTTGCGCGCCCCATGTAAATAGTTGCCACAAAAAATGTCGGTGATAGAATAGTGTAGTTGAAGACTGACTACAGTGCCTTTGCAACAATTCTCTATTTTCTGAAGTACCTTTGATGGGCTAGTGTGTGACGTCTCTCGCGTTCTTCTTCTAACATAACTCCTAAGTTCTTTGACGGCCACGATTAATGGCAAAACTTTTCCAACCCAATACCAAGAAGAGAAACAGGACGAAAATGCAAATGGGATATACTTTAAAACGATAGAGGGTTTGGTGAGAAGGGACGGCAAGCCTAGAGATAACTTAGTGCGGAATTGTTCGGAACAAGCGTTAGACGACCTACAACTAAGGAAGAAGGATACGCTCATCGTCATTAATAATATTAAATATAAGAAAGATTAATAAGGCCTGAGTATTCGTATCTACAAATAGCCGAATAGGAGAGTCTTCAACCAAGGTAGGAGGATTACTCAATAAAAAGGTAATATTTTGTATAGGAAGTTAGATTAGGCAGATAATTAAATATAATTAAGATAAGTGATCTAGTTGTGCGATCTGACTTGCATATTCAGTTTAATTAGTGGCTTATTCTCACTTAAAGAAAGTTGTTATTTAGAATTAAGTAATTTAAGTTATTCTTAATAAAAGTTGTGTTAAGAATTACAAAATGTCTCATCTTTTATATAATCCCACACCTCTAGCTTACGCAGATCCCACTAGACATAACTATCGCAGGATGGCTATGTCTCAAGTGAACATATTATTTAGATAGAAATGACTGAGAAATCCTGTTTGCTCACAAGGTGTGCTTCATGATTCCACTCGGTAAGATTTGAAGTTTGGGTTCGAAAGTGGGGCACAGATCCCATCTATGATTCCAAGATGTTAACAAGGTATACTGATGCTGACTTTTACATTGGGTGGCATGGGTTTTATTCTCTGATCTCTGTGTATCAATCATTGATTTAAAATGGTTTAGTTCAGAAGCCTAGAGATTATTTTTCAGACAATCGTAGGTTCATATATCCAATCAAAGATGAAATTATAATATGTGCCATTTCGCCTACTACGTATTCATTCGTGATTGGTTTGGTGACAACTTTAGACAATTCCAGTTAATAATTTCGCCTCCTAGTTCACCTGAGATAAATCTGATTGGAAATTTGTGGCATATAATCAGAATGTCAGAGTTCATGTGCAAAACCCATCACCGGTAATATTTAGGCAATTACAGATGTCTATCAATGTATTGCGACTGAATATTACTTCAAGGGTCTTCCACCTACATATCGAATGAATGCCACTTCTAGTTGTGGTTTTGACGGACAAAAGAAGGTCTTCAACGATACTAGAACGTATCCAATGATTTTTAACCCTTCAGTGTGATTAAATTTTATATTGTATCATGTTAATATTTTTCTAATATTACAGCATCGAAGTACACATTTACATGCGAACTTTACGTATGTGCTTTTATATTTCCTTTTAATTAAAAAAAATAAGTGTATGAGAATGAAATAATGAAATATTATATGAAATTAAGTATTAAATGAAAATAAGTGTTAAAGAGTTAAATTGACACGTTATCGATAATAACCAGAGAGGAACGAAAAAAAATGATCTTATACTTTTTGGTAATCCAAACAAAAATCTCATATCATTATAGTTTGTGCTCAAAAACAATAATAAGATATAGTAATATGTTAGTTTGTGAGTTTCTTAATTCTTGCACACAATTATTTAATGTCATTTTTTTATCTATCTTAGAAATAGTTAAGAATACACACACACAAAAAAAGCTGCTCTGCATTTCCTCCATTAATCAAATGCTCCTGTTGACTCTGCGTTTTATGTTCTCCCTTTCAATGCTATTTGTTTCTCTTAAATGGTTTTCAGAAGTTGGACACATGTAAAACTTAAACATACACTCATGGACAAAAACATTAGCGCACCAAGATATAATTGTGGGATCGTAACGAAATTTGGCATGAAGGTACATTTTGGAGAGATATTCAAATTATTAGAAATGTAGAGGGATTGCGCATTACTTATAGGCGGTAGAGAGCGTTTAACATCGTGGAGTATAAAACAGGTAACCAAAGCTTGTTTGAGTGTGCTGAATCGTTTATAAAGAAAGAGCTGAGGTAGTCATGCTATTACGTCGTTTTCAAAGAGAATATGAGCAGCTGTCGCGGTTTGAGAGGGGGAGAATCATCTGCATGATGGAATCTGGGGGCAGCTAGGCGAATAGCTCGTCAATTAGGCCACTCTGATTGTGTTGTGAGGATGTGTTGGGACCAGTGGATCCGAGACATGTCGTTTACACGAAGACCAGGCTCAGGATGCCCTCGACAGACCAGTCGTCGAAAAATCTGCCACATCATCAGAAATGCACAAGGTACAGTCAACTGCTTCATAGGCCGCCATCCAGGCAAAGGTAGTATCTTCGCTAGAGGCCCCTGTGTCTTCTTGAACGATACGAAGGCGTCTGACTGAAGGACATTTGGGATAGCGGCGCCCATTACATGAGCTGCCCTTGACACCCACCCATCGACACCTCCGTTTGGAGTGGTGCCACGCACGACAAAACTGGACTGCAGCCGATTGGAACCAGGTCGTCTTTAGTGAAGAATCGAGATTTAGTCTCCGCAGTGATGACAATTGTGTTCCTGTGTGGAGACCCCGAGGTGAACGCCTCAATCCTGCCTTTTCTTTACAGTGACACACCGCTCCCACAGCTGGTGTGATGGTATGGGATGTCATTGCCTACAATGCACGGTCATCCCTAGTACTGATCTGTGGCACCATGACAGCCCAGTGGTATGTCCATGACATCCTGCAACCACATGTGTTGCCAGTTATTTAAAGGTTCCAAGGAGCCATTTTTCAACAAGACAATGCTCAACCTCACACGGCAAAGGTGTCACAAGACTGTTTCCACACTGTTACTACCCTTCCCTAGCCTGCCCGATCCCCAGAGATGGCTCCAATCGAGCATATCTGGAATCATTTGGGACGGTGAGTTGGGCATCCTATGAGTTTGATCGAACTACAGGTGAGGTTGCAGCAAATTTGGAACAAAATGTCTCAAGACATCATACAGAACTTGTATGCCTCAATGCTCGATCGTATGGCATAGTGCGTTCGCGCTATAGAGGGGGTTCAACAGGATATTAAATCCTCCGTTCTTTTGCCTTTTTCTCTGAAATAAATGATCCTTTTTCTTTGATTTTCTATTAATTTACGTATATCAAAGTAGTCATTACGTATGTAAAATTTCGTTTCTTTCTGACGACGCCTTCTTGGTGCGCTAATGTTTTTGTCCATGAGTGTATATAAAATTGAAACATAACCTAAGCTCTTAATTTATATCGAATACTTACCTAGATTTTTATTTGATTTGAAGTAAGTAGTTTCTATCCGATAGTGGAAAAAAAATGTCAGAAATTTCAATAGATTCATCCTTAGTTATGCAGTTTTCTTATTGATTTCATAATTCTCTGAAAATTATAAACATAATGATGTTTGTATAAAATTAAAATAAATGTACGGTTTTAAATCTTTACTTTATGGTCTTTGATACAACATAAACCCCAAAACTCGGTACTCGAAAACCCGCTAGACCGGATAATTTGGCCATAGCCTTGCAAACCTAAAAAACTCCATTTGCTGACCAGTTCAACTTTAGAGAGCAAGACATAATGCCCGATGCAGAAATTATTGCTGTGTTTAAAATTAAAGTGATTATTTATTCATTAAGCTTATTATTTCATCCAAAAGTATTATAATATTCAGTTCTCTTTGAGCCATTAACCCTTTTTCCATCAACGTACTTATAAGTACCACTAACTTTAAAATTACATAGAAAACCATTTTTACGAATACTCTCAAGATACTGAGCAGGAGTATTCTTTTACATCCACTCTTTCAAGATGTAATGAAGCATATGGGTTCTATGATGAGTATTTTAGCGGGAAAGGCGAATAGTTTTATAGCGAAGATTGCGTTTTCAGCTGACATTTTGATTGGATAGCTAAGACTGTCATTTTTGTTCCTAAAAAGTAGTTATTGTTAGAAGGTAAGTGTGTTATTTTTTATATGTTAACGCGAAGACCTTAGAAAACGATCTGACTATTTTAAGTGAACAGTCAATATAATTAATTTTTCAGTTGAATAACTTTGTGGTTCTCATAAGTACCGACAGCACACTGGGTGTTAAAGAAAGAACTTTTTATTTTTCTTCCGTGTGGTTTATTGTTGTTATATGTGTTGTGTTGTAGAGTCAGTCAATAGACTTATGATTTTTTTGGCATTACTTTTTGGCTTAACTTATTTATTTTGCTTTTTTTATTGTTTTACTTTAACGTTTTCATAGAAGTTTTGAATTTGGAATCTGATTTTGTTTTTTGCCACACAATAAAATGAAATATCTATTCTTATTTCAAAAATCAACTACATTATAATTTTTTTTATGTGTAACTGAGACTTAACAATATCAAGAGATTTTCAAGGTGCTAATATTATTATTATTTCCTTTTCTTAGAATGTCTGGAAAAAAGAAACTGTGTCTAAAAATGGCTCCAGATTTATTACAGAACCTACTATCAGAAATCAGTGATGTACTAATGATTTTTCAGATGAAATAAGTTATTACAAATAAATTATATATATATATATATATATATATATATATATATATATATATATGACGGCTAAATTTTTGTTAGATTCCTGGTAGGGATGACGATCAAGAGATCTCAATTGCAGCATGTCCATGTTGTTTTCATCCGTACATGAAAAGTCAAGAAACATTCAACGAAAACCACTCAAAAATGCACAACGTGTACTTTAAGAATTGCAATATTTAAAAAGTCACTTTTTGAAGTATCATCAAATTAAATTTTGTATAAAAAAGTAAATAAATTTTAAAAATTTAATTATCTTTAAAAATAAATATTTTGTACTGTAAATATCAATATTTTCTGGGTATTTAGCATTTTTAAGAATTAAAACTGCTTTAAAAAAGTCATTCGGTCTTTTCGTATATGAGAGTATTTGAGACCTTTGTGGACTGACGGTACTTTAAAGTACCAAATAAATTAGCTCTAACTAATTAAAATTCCCAAAGTTGAGTAATTTATTTATGTATATCCCTTAATTTCCAATGCCATGATTAAAAAAAAAATAATGTACAGTCTAAATTGCAGTAACGCAATGTGTTATATAAAAGGTTAACTAAAATGTATGCGGGTCACAACAAAGTAACAATCGATAATCCGTCCTTCCAGATAGCTCGGCCACACCCTTGCAGGTAAAAGCACTTTACGTTCACCGATGCAAAATTATTACTGCTGTCACATTGAATGAAACGATGCCGGAAAATGATGTGGACGTTAACATTGAAGTCTCATCATAGAAACTCCTAAGATATCACATAGTGGGAGACTAAAGATTGTCCAAACCACCCTTCTACATTTTGAACAACAGGGTGTGTTTGTAATGGACTTTCTGTTCTGTTGTCTTCGTGATGAAGTAGCTAAATTAAAAGTGCAGTACAGAAAGCAAGAGGGCAGGTTTTTGAAAAGTCGACTACTTCGTTTTTATTAAGGATAGCTTTTTGGTTCATGGAATACTTTTCTGAGGTGTGTCTGATTATGAAAACCACTTTGCACGATGGATTCCTTCATTTTCATGTATTAAATGCTCTATGCCGTCATGCAGTACGTACTTTTCCTTTATTTAAAGGTATTTGGGCAGTTTATTTTCTGTTGTATTCTCAAGCAAACAATATATACAAGTGCAATACAATATTTTCTGAGGAAACACTCGTACTTATTCTTTATTAATTTATTAATACCATTCTCTATAACACGGCATTTTCACAAACTCGGTCACTTTTCAGTTAACATTAGGCTGAGTTTTCGGGATTCTAGTGTATTCTATTTCTATCAAGGAAGATGAGCAAATATTGAACTTAAAATAATGTCACACTTTAAGTTCCAGCTCTACACTGAAAATATTTACCAATCTTTAATTTGTTCCACAAAACATTTCACAACTGTATTGCAATGGATTATGCATCCTAGACATGCAACTCACTTTTCTCTTTGACCCTCCTTCTTACAGGAAAATTAAACAATTCCATAAACACCCTCGATTATTGTGTGATTTAAGTTAATCCAATATACCTTGTTAAGAGTCTCAAAGGCCATTATCATCTAAATTGTTAAAATAATCCTCTTATCGTTATTTCTCTGCACTTCGTACTTAGACATTTTAATATGTTGCTACTAAGGCTGCGGTAAAATAGTGCATTTGACAAGATTTAATGTAATCAGATGGATGGTTTCGTAATTTGATTTACTAAATTCAATCATCAGTGACTGAGGGAAAATTTCAGTTCCTATTTGTATGAAAGTCGTTTTAAATGTGTGTGTTATATCTTATTTAGAAAGATTACATTTTGAACTTCAAAACTACACTTAAAATAATTGACAAAGTTTTAAGTCTATAAGACATTAAGGGCTTAGCTACTATTAAATTGGGGCTGACCAATTTTAACGCGTGCCCGTTTTCTTCAATAAAACATTTAGCTTCAAAAATATGTTATGGTAGTGATATGTTATTAAAACTTTGTCCCTCAAACGCTATGTCATGGTACTTTATACTTAATGAGTAATTCAAGAAAAAATTGAATTAGAAAAAAATTATTAAAAAAAATTCTATAGATTTGAGGTTGTAATGTTATTTTCGAGAACTGATTCTTCCCAATTTGACTTTATTCTTTGCATACTTTTGATTCAGATAACTTTTTCACTCAAAATAGTTCTACAAAATGGTATAAATGTTGTAAAAAGTATTTACTGAAGTATCTATATAATCATAATTTAATAACTTAACTTATATTGCGTTTAAAGGCGTAATCAGAGAAAAAGGATAAAGTCGATAATTTTATACTGTTTGCAGTTCTTCAAAATTCAACCAAAAACATGATATATAAAGACTTTACCGCACACACATACTGACTATAAAGTTTTTCCAATAGGGCTGCGGTTTGGTATGTTTACATTAAAAGACCTAGCAAATCCCCGGCAGCATTTGTGTGCCCCCATATAAGTGGAATAAACATTGTCTCAATGCAGTTTCTCCCCAGAGAAAGACAGCTCTGAAGATGCGAAATGGTACTTGGACTTTCATTTTACCGAGAGCATCCAAGACAAATCGGAGGCTGTAGCTATTATGGCACACATTTTTTCTTGTAGCAAAGACCCTTACGATGTAGCCAGTGATTTTCCGCTATGCTCAAGTGACTGTGTGGTGAAACTTAAATCCATTTTTGATTCACTTCATCAAGAGTCTTTTTCCCGGGGGAAAAGCTCCACCACAAGTGTTCACTAAAACAAGGGGTCCCAATTTCGCAATTTCAGAACTGCAGCAGAGAAATGTCATTAATGGTGTTCAATTGATGCAAGATGGTGTTCTGCTAAATTTTGCCACATCGGTTAGATGAGTATTTCTACAGTACTTGATGATATAGACATTCCTCTTAACTTTGTATTTGTATGTCCACCACGTTGCCTACATCTATAATATTTCTATGTGAATGCAACTTTATTTATTTATGTTGCCGTTTCTTTTACTCAAAAAAAAAACTTTAAACCAATTTATTATTAAAATTAAAAATAAAAATGTTGAATATAAGTGAAACAAATTCAATTATACAGTCAAATAAAGTTAATACATTTGAGGGAAATCAAAACATATTTTAAGACTATTTATTTGATGTTAAGGAATAAAGGCTAAAATTTCAGATTAAGATAGTGGTTTTCGATGAAAAATTACAGCTTAATAATTACCATATTTTGAGTGCATTTATAATGAACGAACAGTATATTTTGATTTAGAATTCTCGCTTGGTTTATTAAACTAAATTGTTTGGTGTTCGTAATTTTTTTTTAAATGTTTAGTCCGATCAGCAATCCCAAACAAATTTTAATTTCGAAAAATGCATTCTCATTGTTTATCAACATTTCTAAATTTAGAAAAGCAAATTTTAAAAACAAGCAATGTAAAAAAAGTTTTAAGTCAATTCCTACTTAGATCAACAACGAAAAAATTTTATTTTTTAATTTAGTTACAATTGTATAAAAATATGTATATACGCGAATACAACATTAATGGTAATTAGTTTTTTAATTATCATTGTATCGTATTGCCAATTTCATCCAAACGAAACTTTAACCGGAAAAAAAATTTTCAAGTTTTACACAAGCAAAAGGGTGAAAGTAACGTGGTGTATTTGTAATTCTTAAAATAATTAGTTTTTTAAACAAAATTTTTTTTAGGTTATAATTAAATTATTATATTGTCATCAAAAAAGATCCTGTATATAAAATTTCATTTTAATTCAAAAGCTTTAAAATTATTTTATTGACGATGGAAAATTCCACCATTAGAAATAAATAAATATACAAATATATAAAAAATAAATAAAGACAGTAGCTAATAGTAGGAATTAAAAAAAAGTATGATATGAACTAAAGAAATATTAATGTTTTTTTTTTCTATGCATGTAATGAATAACCTGTTTTTGCCTTAAGGGTTGAGGGGATTGAAGATGATCCAATTGAACAAAGCACAAACGTACTAATGTTTGTGGAGGGAATCAAAATATTCCGCTGAGAGCTCCCCCCAGCCAGAAAAACAGTCTCAAATGCCTTTTCCCCCTGCTATCAGATGTTTTTACTGCACGGGGAAACGGAAGGGTTTCCGATATAATCGACCAATGCTATAAAAGAGAAAAAATTTGAAAACAAAACAGAAAACAACCTAGATCTGTTTTGTGCCACACCTTAGCTAGTACCTGACGCTGAATCAGATTTTTTTTGCAAAGGTAGAGGGTTGAGGGAACATAGAAATAAATGTTTCCTTTTTTTACCTTCTTATCGGGGAGAAAACAAATATTGTCTGGGAATAAGAATAATATTTTTCTATTTTCAGTGGATTTCCCTTTTTTCCCCTTTCGATGTTAAAACTTAAAAAACTGAAATTTTTCATAGCTTTAAATGTAAAATATATTTTAAAAATTTTTGGACGAAATCAACGAAGATACAAAACCCCGAGAACCCAGCGAGGGAAATTTTTTTTTGGATCTGAAGTGTAAGTGTACAAACCACTTAATTTTATCAAGATACAATATATCCTAAATTTTTATTTATCAATTAGGTTAATTTTTTTGGGGGGAAATTTCCCCAAATTATGCATACTACTCAGTGTTTTAAATTTTCAATATTTTTTATTGAGAACATTTAACCCAGTGGCCCAAAGTATCCCCGGGGCTTACGTAGAAGTAGGCGTGAAATAACATCACAAAGATGGATTACAACACAAATATTCATGTGTTAATTGGGATTCGCCCCCATACCTTATGGCCCGCAGTCACGTCACTAACACATACCGGATGAGGGCAAATTTAAATATTCGAGCCCCAAATTTTCAATCATAAATTTCATCTCCCCCTCCAAGTAATAGCAATGCATTGAAATCAATATTACATTTTATGATTTTTTACTTGAATGAGGACTCAAAATTCATGATATTTCAGATGCTAAATATTCCTTTTACGGGTGATTTAACATGGGAAACATGTTAAAAAATAATCAATGAAACAAAAGAATGTTCCTAATATTCAGTATAATTAAAAGCATTTCCAATAAATGATTTATTTATTCAATACCCCAAATTATTAAAACAATATAAAAGAAATTGAGAAAAATTTAAAGGGGAAAAAGTATGGGAAAATCATTTTTTTTTCTAGGTACAAAATGATTTTTCCAAATTTATCATGTGATTTACAAAACCATCAAACCCCATAGCATCTGTGAGCCACCCCTCCAGTATAGTGGTTAGTGACGCTGGGCCCCCGGGGATGGTAAAAGGCATTTAAATTTGGGGTCGCGGCATGGGGCCTTTAAAACCCCCGGCTCACCCCTTTGGGTTTTTGGGGGAAGCCCATTCCTATTTAAACGGTTTGAGGAGTTAATTGGTTTCTTTGCTTTTATATTAGCCCCCCTTTTAAAATAAAAACCCCTTAAATTTTAAGGGCAAAGTTCCCCTTTTTTTTGGAGATGGGGGGGTTTTTGGGGGTTTCCCTTTTATTCCCCTTTTAAAGGGTTAAAGCCCCGATTAACAGTCAATTTTTCCCCCCCCAAAAGAAGGAAAAAAAAAAAAAAAGCCCCTGCTTTTTTTAACAGGGTTTAAAAAGGGGAAAAATATTTTTATGATAATTTTTTTCTTATTCCCTTTTTTTCCCGGTTGTCAAAACAAAACAGTGAATTTTTTTTAAGAATTTTTACCTTAAAAAATTTTTTTAAATTTTTTTCTTTTCTTTGTTTCTTTAACCTTAAAATTAAAATTTGGGGAATGGAAGTCCCCGGAAATTTTGCCCCAAATTTTCAATTTGTTTTTTTATTTAACTTTTTTTCCAAAGGGAAAATTTAATTTAATTTTAAAGCAAAAATTTAGGTAAAAGGGGATTTTATGGAATTTTCGGGGGTTTTCCTTATTTTTAATGAAAATGTAAGAATCCCCAAAAAAATTTTCAAAAGAACACATTTAAAGAATTACAATTTTTTTAAAACATTTTCTCCCGTTTATTTTTATAAAAACGCTTTAAAGGTTTTTTCTCAAAAAGGGGAGAAAGCGGGAAAAATTTTTTTTCCCGTTTTTCTTTTTTTTGATTTCAAAAACAGCAATAATAAATTATGAAATTTTAAAATTCATTTTTAATAAGAAATTTTAATTTTGGTTTTAAAAAAAAATTTTTTTTTTAAAAAGAAAAGATTTTTAAAAATTGATAAAGAATAAAGATAAAAAAAAGTCCTTTTTCGGGGAAAAAAGGAAAGAAAATAATAAAAAATCCGGAATTTTATTTAAATTTAAAATTTTGAAAATCATTTTAATTTTTTATTTTAACAAAGGATAAACCCCAAAAAACCCCAAAAAAAAAAAAGAAAAACAAGAATTTTTTAAATTAAGGGGTTTTTTCCGCCTTAAACTTAAAAAATTTCACAACTTAATAAACCCCCCAAGAAAAACGGATATGGTTATTAAAAATTTACAGCTTTGTTTAAATTATAAGAAAGAAGGAATAAAGGGATAAAAAAAAATTTATAGTAAAGGGGAAAAAAATATAAAAAATAAATAAAAGGGCAAAAAAAATGTCCCTGGTTTGGAAGTTATTTTGTAATTTTAGGTTTTTCTTTTAAAAAATTTAAAAATAAAAAAGGAACAGTTTAAAGATAGTGGTTTTCGATGAAAAATTACAGCTTAATAATTACCATATTTTGAGTGCATTTATAATGAACAGTATATTTTGATTTAGAATTCTCGCTTGGTTTATTAAACTAAATTGTTTGGTGTTGCGTAATGCTTTTTTTAAATGTTTAGTTTCTGATCAGCAATACCAAACGAATTTAATTTTTCAGTTTAAAAATGACATTCTCATTGTTTATCGAACATTTCTAAATTTAGAGAAAGCAAATATTAAAACAAGCAATATAAAAAATAGTTTTTAAGTCAATTCCTACTTAGATCAACAACGAAAATTTTTATTTTAGTTCCTTTTTATTAAATAGTTACAATTAATATAAATATGTATATACATAGGACAGAATCATAACATTAAGTGGTCATTAGTTTTTTTTATTATCATTAAAGTATCGTATTGTCCTTTTAATTTCAGTTCAACTGAATACTTTAACACGTGAGAAAAAAACCTTTTCAAGTTTTGACACAAGTCGCCAAAAGGGTCGCTAAGTCGCCAACGTGGCTGTATTTGTAATTCTTAAAATAATTAGTTTTAATCAATTAATTTTTATTAATTATAATTAAATTATATTGTATTGTCATCCAAAATGATCCTGTATATAAAATTTCAGCTCAATTGATCTCTTTAAAATGTATTTTATTAACGATTGAAAATTCCACCAAGATAAATAAATAAATATACAAATATATAAATAAATAAATACATAGACAGTGGGAGCTAATAGTAGGAATTGAAAAAAGTATGATATGAACGTAAAGAAATATTAATGCATTTTTTTTCTATGCATGTAATGAATGAATCCTGTTTTTTGCCTTAAGGATTGAGGGGTATTGAAGATGATACCAAATTGAACAAAGCACAAACTGATACTCAAGTGTTTGTGGAGGGAATCAAAATATTCCGCTGAGAGCTCTCTCCAGCCAGATACAACAGTTCTCAAATGCCTCTTTTCCCTGTCTATCAGATGTTTTTTACTGCACAGGGAAACTGGAAGGGTTTCCGATATATTATCGACCAATGCTATAAAAAGAGAAATAATTCTGGAACAAAACAGAAAACAACCTAGCATCTGTTTTGTGCCACTTACCTTAGCTAGTACTCTGACGATATCTGGAATCAGATTTCCTTTCTGCAAAGGTAGAGGGTTGAGTGGAACATAGAAATAAATGTTTCCTTGTTTTACCTTCTTATCTGCCGGAGAAAACAAATATTGTCTGGGAATAAGAATAATATTTTTCTATTTTCAGTGAGATATTCCTTTTTTCCCTTTCGATGTATAAAACTTGAAAAACTGAAATTTTTCATGGCTTTAAATGTAAAATATATTTTAAAAATATTGTGACGAAATCAACGAAGTATACATAACTCCGAGAACCCAGCGAGGGAAATTTTTATTTGGATCTGAAGTGTAAGTGTACAAACCACTTAATTTTATCAGAGATAAAATATATCGCAAAATTTTTATTTATCAATTAGGTTAAGTTTTTGAGGGGAAATTCCCAACTATTATGCATACTACTACAGTGCTTCTTAAACTTTCAATATTTTTTTATTGAGAACATATATAACCCAGTGCGCCACAAAGTATCACTCGGGGCTTACGTAGAAGTAGGCGTGAAATACACATCACAAAGATGGATTACAACACAAATATTCATGTGTTAATTGGGATTCGAACCCATACCTTATGGCGCCGCAGTCAGCGTCACTAACACTATACCGGATGAGAGGCAAACTTTAAATATTCGAGACCCACAATTTTCAATCATAAATTTCATCTCCCCCTCCAAGTAATAGCAATGCATTGAAATCAATATTACATTTTATTACATTTTATGATTTTTTACTTGAATGAGGACTCAAAATTCATGATATTTCAGATGCTAAATATTCCTTTTACGGGTGATTTAACATGGGAAACATGTTAAAAATAATCAATGCATAACAAAAGAATGTTCCTAATATTCAGTATCAGTTGGCAAAGAGCATTTCCAATAAATGTATTTATTTATTCAATATTCCAAATTATTCAACGAATATATATAGAAATTGAGAGAAATTAAGGAAAAATATAGGAAAAATCATAATATTTTTTTTCTAGGTACAAAATGATTTTTCCTAATTTATACATGTGATTTACATAATACTGCATCTAACCATAGCTTATCTGTGAGCCACCCATCCAGTATAGTGGTTAGTGACGCTAGGCCTGGGTTCGAATACCGGATAAGGTATGGCATTCGTAAATGTATAGTGCCTTCGCGGCATGGAGATACTCTAAATAGCCGTCGAGTCTCAGGCTATCTCGTGAGGTTGGTGGAAGACCCCTGATTGCTCGTAGGGTGTTCTCTCTCAAAACAGGTGGTCGTGGTAGCCGAGTGGTCAAGGTATCGGATTGTGGCTTGCCTTGTCATGAGTTCGAGTCCAGAACCACTAAACCCCAGCCGTGGAGGGGAGTGACGCCCGTTAAATCTTTCGAGAGCTCAAACGTCCTCCCGTTGGTGTGGTAGTTAGGAGATGGGTGTGCCAGCTCAGGTGTCGTCCACGTCACTGACCATGGTTCAAAATTACGTGGTCCGTTGCCAAAAGCCATCGTGTAGCTGAACAGTGCGACATTAATATTCACTCACTCACTCAAAACTGAAGTGCAAAAGAGTGAAATATACTGTCCCCTGCATGGTATTCTAAGCTAGGTCTAACGGCAGGTGTACAATCTATCATTTTGCTATGATGAATTCTGTGGGTCTTGATCTGGCTCATGTTGATCAGCGGTATTAGTAACAACAACAAAAGCTTATCTGTGAATTTATTTTTATGCATATTTTTACTCATATAAAGGAATTAATGGTTATATATTTTATTATCTTATCTAAATTGAATTATAACTTTACACAATTGGAATTTAAGAAGCTATACGGGTGAATAGAGAATGATCACTCGTGAGTTTTTAGCTCTAAATTTTCAACTTTGATTATTTGTATTATCTTCTTTTCTACTTTCAAAGAGATATGTAATTATTAATCTTAATGACGTGCAACTATTAATTGTATGTGTAAGTGTGAGTGTATTCTGATGTTTGAATTTATCGGAGTATGCATTTCGTCCTTATTTGTGAATGAAATGTAAGAATAGCCAAAACTGGTTGACATAAAGAACATCCTTATTTAGGAAGAATAATATCATATAGTTTTAAGCTGAGTACACATTCTTCATCCCGTTTATTTCATATGGCGATATTAAAGCTTTAAGGGTTTTCTCGCAAGAGGGGGACCGAAAGCGGGAATAGTTGTTTAAACGGCTTGATTTTCGTCTTTTTTTTGATTTGCACATAATCTTAGTTCTGATAATGAGATTATTAGTGCTAACGTTTTTAAAATATGCAGTTTGCCTATAGTAATGAAATATCTCTCATCCGGGATATTTTTGTGATGAAAGCGGGAATTTTTCATTAAAGGCAGAAATTTAGATTCTGTAAAATATTCGATAAAGAATAAAGATAAGCAAAGCAATGTGCCGTTTGTTGCTTGAGAAGAAATGAAAATGGAAAGATAATCCAAAAAAGTCCGGTATTATCTCTCTCTCCATTACATTGTAAGATTTAGTATAACATCATGCTTTAATTTGTCTATTCATACATATAGGCATACACACACAAAATCCTCAACCAATGAAAAAGAAGTACGAACAAGAATTTTTTTTAAGTATTGATTTATCACGCTTCCAATTTTTCTTAACTTTGGCCCCAAATTGCTTATTTCTATATAACCCTCTCAAGAAGAAACCGCGATATGCAGATTAGTTAACAGATATATATTTCAGCTTTAGTATTCGCGAGTTAGTAAGAAAGAAGTTGAATAGAAGCCGGATACCAGAATAGAAGTCGGATAGTAACAGAAGGGAAGAATAATAGTAGAAAAATAGAATACAAGAAGAGACAGAAAGCTGAGGAGCTGATCACCGTGAAATTTTGGGTTTAAGAGTTTAAATTAAAATGTAATTATAGAACGGGACTTAGCTTTTTAAAGGAATCTACAGTAGATAAAGATTTTGAGGTTTTTCTCATAAAAGATAGGGGATTGGGTTTTCCCAGGCCTATTTACTTGGGAATTAATAATTACGTAGTATCACCCCTTGATCACATTCCTCTAAAAAAACTTGTGTTGGTTTCAATATATATAAATAAAGGGATTTTTTTTGGAAAATTTGGGGGTGTTTATTCATTTTTTCCCTTTTCAGATCTAGGTCGGGGGGATGGGGAATGATACCCCTGGGCCTCTATAAGTAAGAAAGATTTTTTTAGATATTTGAAATTTTTTTTAAAAAACATGCAAAAAGTGTTTTTTAAAAAAGGGCAAATATATAGGGTTTTGTGCGTTCCACAATTATAAAATAAAAAAAAATTTTTCTAAAAAAGAAAGGTTTATTTTTAACAGAAAACTTCCCCCGTTTTTTAAATTTTTTTGTATTTTTGAAAATATAATTATGCTGGAGATCCCTGCGTTCGAGTTAAACGATTTCGCCTGTTTAGAGTTTGTATTAAAGGTTTTCTATCAATTAGGGGTGTTTAATTCTGGTTAATATAGTGTTTTTTTTCAGTGTTTGTTATTTTGGAGAGAAGGGGTAGAACCAATCATATGCGAAGGAGTATTTCGGTTATGTTATGGGTATTTTTCATTTTCCTCTTCTATTCTTTCCCCAGATCAGGCTCAGATCTCATCATTTGAAAGTGTAACAAAATTATGAGGAATATCGCAAAAACTCTTCATGTTACTTCGAAATTCGACATTAATAAAAAAAATAAAAAAATGCCTGTAGGGGTTTTCCCTTGGGGATAAGTGGCCCGGGGGTTTGCCGAAAATATTTGGTTTGGGCTTTTTTAATTCTCCCAGGGAACCCTAAAGGACCCCCCTTTTAAGGGGAAGAAATCTGAAAAGCTAAACGTTCCCCTTTTGGTTTTTAATTTGGTAAATTGGGAAATCCCGCTTTTTGGGGGTTTTCCACCCACTTGAAAAATTTTTTCAAAATTATTTCCTTTTAAAAAAAATTTTCGTTTTAAAAATAAAAAAACTTTTTTTGCCTAATCTCTTTTGTTTTTTTTAAAACCGTTTTTATATTTGGCCCAAACCTGCCCCCTTTTTTGTTTTTTTGTTTGTGCCGGTTTAGCCATTTTTGGAAAAAAAACGGCTTAGGTTTTGGGTTTACTTCCCTTTAAAAAATTGTGGGTCAAAGCCATTTGGGTTGGTCGGGATTTTCTTTTTTGGTTTCCCCGAATGCCCCTCTTCCCTCACTTTTTGACGAAAGGGGGGTTTAATTAAACCGGGAGGGTCTATCCCCCCGGAAAAATTTAAATCCCTCATGGTTTTTTTTTTTTTAACCAATGCAAAATTTTTTTTTAAAACCCCCTTTTGGGCCTTGTTTTAAAAAATTTGTGAAACTTTTTTAAGTTTTAATTTTTTTGGGGTTAAAAAATTTTTGGAAAAATTATTTTTTTTAAATTTAAAGGAAAGGAAAAAAAAACTATGTAATTGGGGTAAAAAAATTCATGATTGGTCACATGGGTAACGGGGAATCAAGTGTTTCCCATTGATTAAAAATTCATATACTAGGGTTTTTCCCAAATTGTAAGGTTTGGTTTAAAAAAGTGTTATGATTGGGTAAAAAAGTTCACACGTGTTAAAAATTCTTCAAACAGTTTTCAAAAAAAAAAATACTTAAATTTTACGAATACTTTTAAAAAATTTAAAGGGATTTAGTTTAACCATTGCATTATTATATCCCTTGAAAAAAAATTTTACTTTTTAAAAAAATAGTTCCTGCCAAAAACAAACCCTTGACAACAGGGGAATTTGATTGATTGATTGAATATTAACGTCGCATGTTCAACAAAAAGAGGGTTTTGGCAGGACCACGTAATTTTGAACCAGGGTCAAGTGACGTGGACGACCCCCGAGCTGGCACCTCCCAATAACCCCAAACCCCAAAGGGAGGACTTTCAGCCTCGACAGTTTTAAAGCATCCCCGCCCAAAAGGGGTCTTAGTGGTACGTTGACAACAGTGAAGCATATAAATAATTGGTTGGGGGGATTAATTTATGATATAATTATGACGTCGATTAATTTATGAACGATTCCAAAATACGTGGCTCAGTTAATGTAACTAAAAAAATGACGTCACATGAATTTAGTCTATACTATGTCTATTACAATTTTAAAAAAAAAACTGCATTTTTTTTTTGCAATAATATAATGTCACGAGAAAATTATTATTACAATTCACGCGTTTACACAATAAAATATTTTTAGTACGTTCATATGTACCTTTAATTTTTCTTTTGATTTGCATTGTAGATTCAAATCTGAAATTCCTCAAATAACTTTTTAATAAAAAAAATAACCACTTCCCCAGGTGAGGATCGAACTCACAGCCCGGCATTACTCGCAGGCACTGCATTATAAGTACCGCGCGCTAACCAATTGCGCCACTGGGGACACGAGATGGTTTTTATTTGTTAGAACTGAGCGTTCTAAAGATTATCAGCTTAAAACGATTACTTCCCAGACTCAGAATGATAAGATAACTAGAATATCAAATTTTCCCCGGTCGTTTGATAATGCTTCTATTGTGTTCTGTTTTTTAATTTATTTTTTTTGAAAATTTTTAAAAAAATTTAACCCCTTTTTTATTTTTTTAACGGGGTTTTATTTTTTAAATTAATATTTACATATCAATTTGTTAAAAAATGCCACCATCTGATAAAAGAAAAATTCCTATGCATGCCGCTGTAAATATTTTCAAACAATAAAAAAGTATGAAAACGTGAGAAAATGTTACTTATAAGCTTATTAAGAGATTTTTTTCACAAATAGCTCATTTTTTATGTAAGCCTTAGTAGTGGAAATTAAAAAAAATATAATATATAAATAAGAAAAAAAATACAAATTTAGTTTTTATTCTTGATAAACATTTTACAGTGTAAGGTCTGGCACACTCGATGCAAAGGATTCAAGCAAGACAGCTTTTTCTGAATCTTTAAACTTTTCTTAATAAATACACATTTTTCAAATTTTGAAGATTTACACAAACTAGAGAAATCCGTTTTAACAATCCCAAATCTCAAAGCCCCATCGTCTTTCTCGGATCTCGTTCAGTTTTAAAAACTCGATTTCCCCCCCACACGTTACCATTTTTACTACAGAAATCTTATAGAACCCTCCCCCTTCCCCAAATCTTTCCTAGAAATCCTGAGAGAAAAACTTTTCAATTAAAAAAAGAAAAAAATGTCATTGAAGTTAAATAGATACTACCCCAATATGGAGTAAGTACCATGAGAACTAACTTATGAAGAGAAAAGGGCAAAAACAATAAGAGACACACAAAAAAAAAAAAAACATTGTAAACATGTGACATACTAATTACTCACTACTAAAATATTAAATATAATATAATAGTTTGAAAGCCGTAAATTTACTGAATGATTCTCAAATTTTTTTTAATTCTAAGTAGCAATTCATCTACTTAAACTATTTGTAATTTTGATTTGTTATCGAGGGGGGGCCCCCCCGTCAAAAATTTTCGAGCTTGGTCAACGAAATCATTGATTGTAGGGAACTCCTTGCAGCCAAAACGTTGGTCAGTCTGGATGGTAGGCAACGTAATTTTTCAAAAGCAGACAAAATGGTACAGCATTTTTTCTTTTTTTCGGCTATTAGTCCACACTCTCCAATGTATATTTATTTATATATGTATCTTGTCCAAATTTTCAATTGTTAATAAAATACTTCTTATTGATTCATTCAAGTTCAAATAATTTTAAACGAAAATTAGGGGTTGCCATATCGGACCAAAAATTCAAAAGGGGGATTTGGTATTTTTTTAAACTTTAAAACCGGGGGACCGGTTTTTAATACCGGTAGTAGAAATTTTGGAAAAAAATATATTTCTTTTTTTTTTTCGCCAGTTTTATTAGAGAGTGAAATTCCTTAATTTGTAATTTTTAAATTTTAAAGAAAAAGAGTCAAAAAAATAAAAAAACATCTTATTTTTTTAAACCCAAAAAAATGCAAATATCATATTCAGTTTGGGGACTATTACAAATTTTTTAAATTTGATCTTAAAACATAATGCAAAATTGATTTTTTTAAATTGAAAAGTAAAATTTAATTTCAAAAAATTGGGACTGTCCAAACGTCTTTTTGGCATTTAACTAGTTGGAAAAGGGTTTTTGTTAGCAATACGCGATATATATTTCCAAAATATTTACCCAAACCATCTTCAAAAAATCGATTTGGATAGTTTTGGGTATAGCGATTTCGATTGTAAATTTTGGTAAAAATTTTTTCAAATGTAATGGTTTGTTTTATTTTAGTTATAGCAATTTTTTTTTTCGTTCAAGGACAATTCCTTTTTTACTATCGACATTAAATCATAAAACATTGTCGATAACACCGAATTTTTTGAAGGGAAAAGGGTTTTTGGGATAAAAAAAAAACTTGATAAAAATTAATTTTTTCTTTTTTTTTTTTTTTTCCTTTTTATTTATACAATATATTTAAAATATGATATGAAAACAATGTGCATAAAAACTCACCAACAAAAAAAATCAAAAATTACGCACTTTTTTCCCACACAGCCTTTTTTCACAGGTACAAATATCACAACACGAATCCTGCACTTGTGCAGTATCACTCTGAGCTATTACAGAATATTTTTTGGGCCCCCGCCTTCCCTTTTTTCGAATTAAATTCCCCATTAGATAAAAACTTTTTGTTTACAGGGGGTTCTTAAAATTCTAGTCAAATTAAACCCCGGCCCAAATTAGGGAGGAACCTTTAAAACAAAACGGGGATTGTTTTACTAGGTTGGTGATCTCTGAACATATAGTGGAGACAACTTAAAAAAATTTCTAGTAAATACCGATAAACCTGTATTTAAGCTTGCGAATACCGGTATAACAAAATTGGAAAAAAGGCTAAAAAATACCATTATTCGGTATCCCGGTATAACGGTATTGCAATCCCTACTCGTAGTGTATGACACTTGATGTTGATACACAGTTATCTTTAAATATTAATTCATTAATTAAATTTAATTTTTGAATAAATAGTAACAAAAATAATAATCCAACACCCTATATAAAAATGATAACTACTCATTGTGTCCCTTTAACGCAGTGGATAGCGCGTTGGAATGCTGTTACAAAAGTCATGAGTTCGAATCCCACCTGGGATGGCTTAATTTCTGAGAATGGGATTTAATTTTAATATATTATTTTATTGGAATAATTAAATTTAATTAATGAATAAATAGTAATAAACAAAAATAACAGTTCAATACCATATATTGAAAGGAAAAAGGATAATTATAAGGAAAATCGCTTTCTGTTTTGTCACTTAATTGTGATTCTGTCATATGTATATACATATTTATAATTATTGTAACTATTTTAGAAAAGTAACTAAAATAATTTTTTTCTTTGTTGCCCTAAGTAGGAATTGATTTAATTTTTTTTCCATATTACTTGTTTTATGTTTCAATTCCGAATCATATTCCCTTTCTCAATAATAGTGTTCAATAGGTTTTTAACATACTCCTCATCATATAATCCTCACCTTTTATTATCAAATGTCTAATTGGTGCAACTCTGAACCCATAACTCATTTCTAAATTCAATTCGCTTTCCTTAGATTAACTAACTCGCTTTTTTCTAATTTTCCGTAAAAACTACCTTTTTATAAAATTTAATTAATATGAAACTGTTACAAAAAAAAACACCGAATGTTTAATATAAAGAACTCCATAATTATATAGAATATACTGAGGTATGCAATAGGTAAATATTTTCAGAAAATACACTAGCGTACAATCATTAGTACATCATTAACAAGTCTTTATAATTACAATTAATTTTAAAATAAATCGAAAGTATAATGTAATGTAATTTTTAATCATACTAAAAGGAGGGGTTACCCCCCTGTCCACCCAACGGGGGATCAACGAATCACCAACCGTTGGATAAATTCAATCTTTTTATAAGAGAATATCCAATCAGAATTTTTAAAAAAAATTTGCTGAAATGAAGAGTTGAAAAGGCGAAGTAAGATCTTTAAGTTTTAATCTATTAGCCTAGGTATTTTTCAGTTGATGATAAGAGTTATAAAAGAAATACTACAAGCTATTTTTCAAATATTTAAAAAACTGATAATTTTTTTTATTTCTTGACGAGAGATTATAGCTCGCACAACTAGCGCACTATCATCACATGATTAAAATGACGTTACGCATGAATAACCACCCAACTCGTATTAATTTATTTATACTTTATCATTTTAACAAAAAAAAATTCTTCCGATATTTTTATGTTAAATGTTTATTGTTGTCACTATAATTAAATGTACAAAAGGCTTAGTAAAATTATATTTTGTTTTCCCTGAAGTAATATATTTTTGTTGATTTAAAAGAATCTGAAAGATGTTTAAATATGGAGATGTGCTCTATTCTATACAAAAAAAGAAGGCTAATAAGCAAATTGTGTTACCTTTTTATTTCAAGTAATTCAACAGCTGGATGTGCAATTAATAAAGCAGAAGCTTCGCTGCAAAATTAAGTTTTATACATTCAGGAGATTTGATTTAGCTTTAATTAATGTCATCTCAGCATTTTGTTTCCCAATTTGTGAAATAATCCTATTTTTATTCACGATGTATAATAAATCAAAACGAGCTGATTTCCTGAGATGAATTTATTATATTTAATTTTTGTTGTCATATTATACAAAAAAATCTCATGGGGTGACATTTCGTTTCCGTTTTCCACTCTAAACAAAGTAGGAACATTTTGAATCTAAATTACATTGAATGAATAGAAGTACATGTTTCTTTTCCTTCCGATATGGATTAGAAATAAACTTCTAAAGAGAGTGCTAGGAAAAATAATTATGAACCCATTGAATTTTTAAGCTTTATTAACTCAAGGACTATTGAAAAAAGCCATAAAAAGGTGGGTGTTATAAGAAATAACTTGTGCTGATAACACAATAGGCTTTTTTTATCTGATTTATTGTTTTTTTTTTAATAGAGAAAGGAAAATTTAATATTTTCTTAATAAAAATAGGTCATTTAGAAGTTTATTTTAAAATACTGCATGGATAGCAGTTAAAATCTCTAAAAAGTCTTAGCAACTGATTTTTGGAAAACTTATGTTTGCTAAAATTCAATAATAGTTTTTCGTTATTAATCTAATAACTAGAAGTGGAATTAAATGTACACATAAATTTGTTGTACACACGCTGGACAGATGTTTCTTTTATGTACCAGTCTAAAGGCCGTATCACACGTATATTTTCTATGCAACTTTTTCGTCCAATTTTTGGCCTAATCTGAAGGAAAGGGTTACCGCAAACAAAACGTCATGTTCTGACGTCCGCCGCGCTCTACCTTCACATTGAAAAATTACTCCCTGATTTTTCTGCTTCGGAAAACGAACATCCCAAATTATTTCTTTTATTTCGCTTGCGCTTTTGTTGATGGGTGTAAGCAGAATTGGAGCAGCATCCTTTTTCAAAAATTACACGCCGTTAAAATATTATACACCATTAAAATATTATACGGCATATCTGATGTGTTAGACGAAACCGAAGCCGCCATCTTGTTTATGACGTAGGGCCCCGAAGAACCCCATTGCCTAGAATTTCAAGAAAATTTTATTTGGAACAACTTTTTGAGCTCACTAGCAATAAAAATTAGCTAAAGCCGTTGCTATGGCAACTGAGTAAAAATTGCATGAATTGGACGAAAAATTGTTTGAAACGTACACGTGTGATACGGCCTTTAAACCCCCTTATCGGACGGCAGCAGTTTTCAATGCACTTTTCTGTAAGTACGGACAAACCTGTAGAACCAGTACGAAACATGATTCACCAGGGCATAATCCGGCTGCTGCTGGTATTTGGGGAGGATGCATATGTGAAACACCCGTCTCTACAATGTTTTCCGTTCATTTGTACGTCGCAGTGTAAAGGTTAATATGCAGATAATCATTTTTTACTGTCAATAATATAACGCTATTTTAATATGCAGTAAGTTGCATTGTTATGTACTAAGGATGGTATAGGGTTGTATAAAGCTGATGCTGTTAGACATCTCAATTCACTTGCAGTGTAAATTCAATCTCCATTTATCTTATCCGACTGTGAAATCAGTTTAAATTTGAAAATTATTTGTCTAGAAGATAATATTTGTGTCGATTATAGGCTACAATACCTGTGAAAAACCGTTTTTTAAAACATTTAACCCAAAGGAAATAAAACTTTTCTTCCTAAGCTCCTTGCAATCGTCGAATCAGGAACGAGAATTTCCGTGATAACTCTGCAAAATCTTTTCTAAGTAAGATTATAAGTTGTGTGGTTTCTCCTGAACCGGCGACAAAGTGGTAATTACTTATGTTGGACAAGAAACAAGTTTCTTTGACCAGAAAGCACAAGCATCTGTACTCGTCATAGACGATTCCAGCTTCCTAGAGGAGAATGTTTCAGGACGTCTACTGATTCGAAGGAACAAAGCGTCAGATGCAACCAATACACATTATTCATTGACTCAACTACAGAAGTGGAGGGATCGTGGTTTCAGTAGAGCTCTCTCTGTGAGGGTACACTGAATTGGATATGTTTCTTGAAGGAAATCTGACTGGTGTGAGATATTGGGACGTGATTCTTGATCGATATGTCCGTCCATATGCCCCTGTTATTGTCAAAGAATTTATTCTAATGAACGAGGTAATTAACCTTCTTATTCAGATGTACATGTTGAGACCTATCTTGAAAGTTTTTGTTTGGAGTGAATGGATTGGCCATTTCAATCTGGGGACCTGAATGGAACGGAGAAAATTTCAACTATCATGGGGTCACTTCTATACATGAAATCCGTATAATAATGTATACTAATACATGATCATTAAATTTGATATAGAACTAGGGTTGCTCCACGTGTAGTCCTTGCTTCTTGTTTCGGTGTCCGATAATTTAAAAGAATAAAAATTCACTTTTTCCGATGTATTTGCTGGCATTTGCATATTATTTTTTCACATAATTCTTGGATGCACTGCCTTCTTTAAAAACTTATTTTTCTTCTAAGATGTATTTTTTTGTTGTTGTTGTAAATAATATTTGGTAAATTTATGCAAATTCATGTCGCATTCAATAGAAAAAAAATGTTTATTGCACATTTCCACCGAAATATCTTCTATCTTTCGTTTTAAAATTAAAGACAAATGAAAAAAGGGTAAATGTTAAATTTTGGACGCTAATGAACCTCATATGAACTATTCGTGCGCGCAGCATTCATAGGAAATCCTTTGTCTCACGAAATGAGTTTATAAAATACATTTCCTTTTTAAGTTTGTAAAAACTATAAATCGTAAAAGTATTTTCATGTTGGTAGATACTAAATGTTTTCTGTAATATACTAGCCGATTTAAATAGATGGAGGATTTTTATGGTTTTAGAATTTATAGAAAGATTTATTTATGAGAGAAAAACCGCAAAAGAGTCAAACGAAAAATAGTACTGGAAAAGGTAAACAAATAACGAATCCCATATTTACAAAATGAAAGAGAACGATAATTGACAGTCTTTTTAAATGTCCACAAAGTATTAAGAAAATTATAATTAATAAAAAAAAAATTCTGTCGTTTTATTCTTAGAAATAATATTGAATATTATTTTTTTCACTAAAATATCACTTCCCCAGGTGAGGCTCGAACTCACAGCCTCGGCATTACTCGCAAGCACTGCATTATAAGTACCGCGCGCTAACCAATTGCGCCACTGGGGACACGACCGCAAATGCGAGTTCAAAAGCTCAAAATATTATCAGCTGGAAACGATAAAACTAACTTTTCGACCTATTCAACGATAAAGTATAAAATAAAAGAACTAACGCTTGCTCTTTTATTATTTATATACGTTTAAATTGAAAGTACGTCGTAATATAAAGTAAGGTTTTACGACACTATAGTACAAACCAGTGAGAATTCCGTTGTACACAAAAACAATACAAAAAAGAAAGACAATGGAATTCTTAATGGAATGTATTCAAATAAAATGTTGTTATAGTTAAATTTATTTATAACAGGAATTCTTTTGCTGAGAGATATTTCTTAAGAAAGATATGTTTATTAAACTGTTGATATCCAAACATACACGCGTGGTCATTGTTTTATTATTTATACTAGAATAATTCTCCCTATATTTTTAAAAATTGCCTTCAATTTTCTAATGCATATTACTGGCCTAAGCAATATGAATATTTCTTTTTTTTCTACATGTCAATAAAAGTTACTGATTGTTGACATTATTTTTATATGTATTCTGATGCATTAAGTAAATAAATGTAATACATGGTAAGTACAATTTAATGCAAAAATTTATACGTTGAAAATATATATAATTTTTTTTATTATTATTATTTCTAATGGGCTTCGGATTGGAATTTTTTTCATTGCAAACCTAGTACATTCCCCGGAAAGTGGTATTTCTTTTTAGTCGGCCCCCTAAAAGAAGATACCAATCGCCGTAGGTAATTTTGACGCCCAATTTCCTCCCTAGAGGGAGCACTTGAGCTCGGACGACGCGAACCTGTACTAGGATTTAATTTTGCCGAGAGCACCCAAGCCAAACATTTACTCAAAGGATGTTTTACATGCCTTATAATCATACGATATGGTCACTGTTGAGTTTCTGCATCATGAAAATCCACCAACTTGGGCCAGTAGTGAACCCGCAACCTTAGGTGCAGAGGGCCAGCGGGAAACCAGCGACTCCATCCTGCCGGTTGAAAATTAAATCTTCTTTGTAAAAAATACTTTCGTTTCTAATATGCAAATTTAGGGGAAAAGAAATATTTTCTAAAATTATTTTTAGTGATTTCATCGAATAGAACAAGCATTAAAGGATTCTCCTACAACCTCAGAATTTTCATATATAAAATATAGAATAGAATAAACTATACATAAAAAATAGTTGTGCTCTTAAATATAAGTATTTCTAAAATTATGCAATGTGGCTCAAAGATCTTATGTAATTTTAAGGTTATCAAGTGTTTACATTGGAACTGTGAGTGTCACATCGTCACTCAATGCTTCTGAAAATTCCGCAGTCCTTTACCTTTCTGCTTTTAATTTATATATAAAGCTGAAAAAATTACCTTGATAGTTTCACAAATCCTTATATATAATTTATCTGGCATTCCATTATACAACTTTCCACCCCATGAGCAAGTGCGTTGTTCAATACTATTCTGATTAAACTTTAAAACAATATTTCTCTTTCTCCCCTTCTCTCTCTCACACACACACACATACACACTCGCACGCACACGCACGCTCACACATTAGTATAAAAAATATAATAAGATTCCGGTTTATATAATGGATACGTGAATAAGTAAATAAACACTTAAATTTTGCAATAGTATTCCTTTTTATCAAACATTAAATATAATCATTATTAATATAATTTTTTTTAGGAAAACAAGTTCTCAGTTGAATTTGTCTTTTTTATTCTTTTTCCTGGCATTACACAAGTTTCAAATACGGAGACACGGATGTATAAAAATATGTTTGATCCATCGATACAGTGTGACCGAAATATAATTTTTAACCAAAAAAAAAAAGATGTGAACACATTAATTTAATCTTGCAAAAAGAAGAATACTAGAAGTAGTGAACGAATTTATTATTATTTTTTATTTCTTTCAAAGCAGGAATGTTTCTAAATATGGGCATTCAAGTAAGAAAAAATATAGTATGATTAAAATATTGTCTGTATTTTTTAGTAATATGAAATGAATTTTTGGAGAACATGATTCATATTTCTACTTTAAAGATATGTTTAAGTTTTTTATATTATTTTTCCGGTTTGGCTTTTGAAGATTTATGGTAGAACAAACCATATTTTAAAAAACTTTACTTCAACAGTTTTTTAGTTTTTTTAGGTATTTAGCTGACTAAATTTTGTTTAATGATTCATTTTAAGTATAGCATAAGCTGAATTCATAAAAAGAAACATAATAAATAAAATTAATTATACATAATCTTAAAAATTTGTCCTTAATGGGATTGTTTTCCTTTATTAATTAATAGGACATTTTGAAAAATCCATTAGGAGCTTTAATAATAAAAGAATTGAAACTAATCGTTTACGTTTAAAAAGCTTCAAGAGATAGTAATGTAAAAAAAAATTGTATTTTTCATTAATAAGAGATAAGTTTTATACCTTTAAAACACAAGAAATACAAAGATAATAAAAATAAAAAATACTCCGTTATATTTCTATTACTAAAGAAAATACTAGTGTAAAATTAAAATAATTTAAATTTAGTAAGATTTTGTTTTAAGTAAATAAATAAATTGTTCGTTTCTTTCCATCAGAAAATTTAGGAAACAGCTCACGAATTCGTTCATATTTCTTCAAATAGTTAGTAATATGGTGAAAAATACTTTATCTTTTATGTATCCAAAATAAACAAATGTGAACCGTAACATAAGACAGTTAAAAAAGTATATTGTTGCAATATGTTGTCTATTAATTCCTTCTTTTTTAGTTAAAATGTAGATGCAAATATAGGTATTTTTATCGGACACATTGCTAAAATTTTATAGTTTATTTCCTTAGAGATATGAAGATCTGTTTTTCTTGAATTATTAATGTTCAAACTCCATGTTTTCAGTTGTGTTAAGGAAACCTTTTAGTGCCCCAATACAAATTGTATAAATAGGATTAGTGTCCTTCAAATAAATTTATTTTTCTAGAGAAGGTATAGATACTGCGTATTTAGCTCTTACAAATTTTAAAGAAATATTTGAATTTACTGAAAAGTAATGTTTAATTTTAGTAGCTCATCAAATGAGTAAGGGCTGTATAGATAGTAAGAGTTGTTTGTATAGATAAAAGTGTTCGAATCTTACACATAAAATAATTTTTCAGAACATGAATTCGTAGTTGCGCTGTGTTTTTTCATTTATTTTTAGTATATAAATATATAGTTTGAAATTCACAAATATACAAAAGAAGAGCATCATGTAGATGGAAACATGTCCCCTTATCCATTATATGAAAACAAACCCAGACGCAAAAAGTGATGGATTCTCCATTTCAGCATACAGCTTTTGCACGGAATAAATTTGATTTCTGTGCAGACAGTCTATCTCTCTCTCTCTCTCTTTTGCCTTCTTTTTTTCCAAATTTGCTTTTTATCTTAGTGATTTCGTTTGAGAATAGAGAGTAAATGTTTCCAGTCTTAGTGTGCTCGAAAGTATCACCTGAAAATGACACCATGGAATGATTTAATGTTCAACTAAAGAAATAAAGCTTTGGCGGGTATTGGTTTTGTCATAAGCCCTCCAATATCACATCCGGTTTTATTTGACACCATGATCTCACTCTTGCTATCTTAAAATTTTTTCAGTACAAATATTACAGTTAGACTCTTGAATGTTATTAGCACTATAAAGTCCGATATTTCGATTATCCTTAAGGTATCCGACTACGTTCGGAACTGTGATTTTGCAAAACCGTATAAATGGATAATATTTAGGATATTCAGTGTCACATAGATTAGAAAATGTATATAAAATTGCTTAAAGAAAAGTATTACAATAAAATGTTATTTAAGCCCATTATTTTGACAAAAAATGAACACAGAATGACCCATTTTCAAAATATTCTCCTTTTGTGAAAAATGCTTCTATCATAATAATATTTTGTCTGTATATCGCTCAGAACTCTGTACAGAGATTCAAATAGAATTTTTGAATTATATAACTTAGAAGGGGGTTTATATCCATGTTTTACGAAAACAGAGGGGATAAATTTTAAGAAAAAAACGCCGATAATTCTTTTTAAATGGTTGTAACTCGAAAATCGTAAATTTTTTTAAAAATCATAGTTGAGCGACTGTACAGAGGTCTGAGCTACAGACGGCAAAAGCATTATAATAAAAAATTTTCCAAAAAAAATATTTTGAAAAAAAATTCTAAGTTCTCGCCAAAAATTTGTATTTAAATATTTTTTTTGGGAAAAAAGTCCTTAAAAAACCCTTTTTAACATGTATTCTAAACTAATGACACTAAATATAATGAAAATTATCCATTTACCCCTTTTAAAAACACGGTTCCAACGTCCTCGAATACCTTAAACGTCCACCTGTGTCATTTAGACCCCTCGATATAAGAAATATAAAATAAATGTAATAACTAAACAATTGCAGGATTACTGTTCAACAGGGTTTCGTTTTAAGATTTTTTAATATTACTTCATGTAATTATCATATATTATATCGAGAAGCTTGTTGGACTACTGCTTTGTTGCGAAACATTTCGAGTCGAAAACCTGCCAGGAACATTACTATTATGCTATATCCATTCTGTGCCAACCCCAGCGACATATGTATTAGGAATTCTCCGAATATTATCAATTTAAAGCTTCTTCTTTAGATTCTTCACAGTCTTTTTCAATCAAACTAATGTCTTCATTGGAACTTAAATTAGAACAGGATAGCGCTCAGCAGCAACCAATTCATTCTCAGAAAGCTTTCACAAAAAATTAGCAAATTCATCATGGCTTAGACCTTTTCTATGAGTCATAGTTCCTGGGTGTCAGCGCTGCATAAGTTTCGAAAATCGAATGAATTTTTTTTATGAGCAGATAAACGAAGGCTATGTAACGAAAAATTAAAACAATTTTTAGTATAACTGACGATTTCCGCGGAATCAGTAAAGTTAAGGTCAAATAAATGTGCGATATTACTTCCTGAAGTTTGTTTTAAATTTATCTTTTTATTGATTTATCTTTTTTGCTGAACGACAGCTAAAAAATGATAAATTGCCTTGTTGTCGAAACGACACTTGCGGGCGTTCTAGGTATATTAAGTCGTAAAATCTCTACTAATTAACCCAGAACCACAAAGCGTTTCCTGTGTAATCAATATAAAAAACGATTAAAAGTCACGAAAGATTTTCAAATTTTCTGCAAAAATATGGAAAGGAGAACAAATTAAAAAAGCAGTAGAAATCTATCGTATCTCCTCACTTTCTTCCTGTTTTCTAGCTTAAAAAACCTTTGACTTTTATGGAAAATTTGATAATCTGCCCAGAGTTCGTTCTGAATAAAATAGATTTGTAAAACCGAAGATTTCCCAAGAGAACTTTGTTAATGGAAGGACAAGGATTTAGCTACCTCAAGGCTGGATGCTCGTTAGGCTGATTCGGAATTTAGATTATTAGAATCGAATTCTCGGAGTTTCAGGAGGCGGATTTTACGTCTTTCTGAATAAGTTATCTCATCAAGCCAGGATGAGTACCATTCCGTCGGACCTTAGAGGGAAATAACGAATTTTTGTTATTATATTTAGATTAGTAATTAAGTTGATGACTTTCTAAGCTTAAGAATAATCTTTTGATAGTAAATTGAAATCAAATAAAAGTGTTTATTTTAATATAATGTTTGTTTATTCGGTGTCTTCAACATCACTAGCGACCGCCTTCAAGAGCAAGTTGTAGAACTTGCCTTTAACTAATGATTTGATCTGTCAGCCAAAATAAATACTTCTCAGTCTCTTAGACAATCAGGTTTAAAGGAAAATTACCTAAAGTTTACTTTCCTTTTAAAGTAATTTTACTTTCCTTGGTTGAGATTCGTAGGAGAAAGGATTGTCACAGTTTCTGCATTAAAACATTACTTAACTTTGGAATAAGTGTACAGCCATAAACATCATTAAATGATTTATCAAATTGATACATTCAGCATTTTTTTAGATTGAAAAAGAATGTTAGCGAATTTCTTTTATTTTTTATACAGCTCTAATACCGTAAAGGAAAATCAATTTCATTTTTATCTTTATGTACCGAATCCTTGGAACATGGAAAGGATGTCAGAATATTTAATTGAAAATGCTTAACTAAAAGCATTGGATGCAGTGATCTAGAGAAACACTTAAAAATGATTTCTCATAAATCACTAAAAGTTTTAAATGTTTGAAACTCGTAGAAATATAATCGAAGTATTGTTTCTCAGCATAAGATTTATTGATTTAAATTTCACAGAATTATTTCACAAGAAAATTTAATTGTAATTGAGGACACAGTTGCAATAACATCTATGTTAAAAGAAAATCTCCCGTTCTTTAGTTAAAACCTAGTTTTATGTATATCAAAAAAGGATATTTCTGAAACTATATATATATCACTAATTCTTTAATTCAGTAGGATACAGTCTTCAATTTAAGCTTCACATGAAGGAATGATTGAGAAGATCAATCATCACTATCAGAACGCAGAAAACATCGAGTTCTTTTGGAGGCAAAATGAATGATGATGACAACAAACTTTTTAAGAAAAGCGTTAATGAATGTGTAATGAATGCACAATATTCGTAAGTAAATACTGAGATAATTATTTGTAATCCATTTATTTATATCTTAAGAATGACAAAACAATGCCTCACCACTTTTATTCCCTAAGTTCATCCTTCCAGCTGAAAACTAAAGCAATTTAAAATTCTTTGGTAAAATAACTCAAAAGCACCATTTTTAATATTAATGGAAATTAATTGCATATTTCGAATTAGTAATTATTTTTACTGTTCCTTTTTACACGGAAATATTTGTAAATTAAGGTAAAGGATACAACTAAAAAATAATGATCGATACGCAAACAAATAATTATAAACGCATATGACGTAATTTATGTTTTTTGAAGGATAAAATTTCCCCAAAAAAATAATGCCAAATAAAACCTTGTGTTTTTTTAAATCCTTTTTTTTCATTTCCCCGCCCCAAAAAATTTTTATTTCTAAGATGAAATATATAAAATAGTTTTAAAAAAGTTCTTTTATTTAAAATTACCAATATCTGTTTTTCAAAATTTAAAAAAAAGTGAAAAGAAAGTTTAGAACACAAAATAATTCATTTTTTTTAAAAAATTACATTAAATATCATTTTAAATACTTAGAGAAAAAACAATATTAATTCTAAGAGTTAAAAAACAAATGTAGTTTAAAGGCTTATAATAGTAGTTTTTCCATTTATTTCATTACCTGACACTTTTTTGGGCAAAACTGATTTAAACTGGTTATAAAAAAAAACAATTGTATGAAATTTTATCAGGGCATTTCTGTTAAATTTTTAACTTTCACAATATTTTCAGTTCTTAGTTGGTTTATATACACTCATGTCCATAAATTAGGGTTTAAATTTCGAGAGGATCCCATAGAAATCTAACTCTAACCAGTGTTTCCCAAACGGGGGCGCCCTGGGGTGCATATCCTCGGGGGGGAGCATATCGAAAATAAAAGGTTTAAAAAAAAATTAATTACGGAATGAAAAAAAAAATTTTCTGATATAATTAAAAATACAGCAATTGATATGTTTTTATATATACATATGTAAAAAAAGTCATCAAAAATAAAAGAAAATATTTTGTTTTTTTCAACCACAGAGATTTTTTATTACGTTTTTTTTTAATCTAAAATATTACTTTTTGTGACTTTCGAACAGGTTGTTTCTGCATCCCTTTTTAGGAAGTTGTAAATTATATAATTCTTTTTTGGGTTTTTTCACAGGAAAGAGTTTTATGTACATGAAAGCATTTGGGTTTAAAGGGTTAATTGGCCGATTTATTTATGAGTCTTATGAAAGATATAATACAAAATCAAATTTTGGGGAAAAACGTTTATTTCCCTAAAATCCTGGGAGAACCTAATATGACAGTCTTAAGGGGAGCAAAAATTAATTGATCCATACCCTTTTTTTTGGGAGTGGCAAACGTTTTTAGAATTTTAATTTGTTTAGACCGAGTTTCCGGCACGATATTTTTTTTTTAAAATTTTTTTGAACATGCTTTTTTCCCCTATGAATAACAGGTTTTAATTGTGATGTTGAGACTGATTATGGTTTTAAATGTAAAAGCAAATATAAAAAAAATAATTGGGACATCTGTGATCCCCTTTGAAAGAAAATTGAAGTGATCAAACAAGGGAAACACTTGCTGAAATAATACATATTAACATGTTAGGAAAGAAATATTAGAAAAGCAATAAACATAAAACGAAAGGAAAATTTTTAATAGTACATTGAACTTTATCAAAAAATACGAAGCCATAAGTGTCCCGCAAATGCACCACCCTGTCAAAAAGACACAAAAGAAAAGTTCAACGGGATTTTTGCGATCATCAACGAAAAAATTACAAAACGGAACAAAAAATGACAGTTTTTCTTGCAAAAACTTACCCAAGTTAGAAAAAATGTCGGATTTTCCTTTTTTTCAGACAAAAATTTAGTTCAGTTTTATTGGGTATTTTCTAATTTTTGAAAGACAAACAGAAAATTCCTTGAAATAGGTAAGTATATTTTTCTTAGTTAAATTATTCACTGAAATTGGATTTTTATCTTGTATATTGAAAATAATTTGGGAAATTTAGGCACACCCCCCGAACATTAACTTAGTATCGAGTGCACACCTGATCCCGGTCATTTAAAGTTTTTTGTTTAAATATTAAAAAAAAACCAATTGTTATTCATTAGAATTTTAATTCTTTTTTTTTACTTTAAAATTTATTCTAAATTTAATTTGCGAGGCTTAAAATTTCAGTTCATTCAAAACCGTTTAAATATGAGAATTCATTTCAAAAATCATTTTACATTTTTGTATACATTGTCATCCGTTTTTCCTCCTTTCAATTAAGCTTTTTAACAAGAATAATATATTATCATTTTAAAAAAAAAAAAATCGTGTTAAGAGGGGGACTTCCCAGCCATTATAAGAACAAGTTTAATAATCATCAGTGACTTCCCCCTTTTTGTCTTGCAGAGCAAAAATTTTTCAAAGGAAGGCAAAAAAATTTGAAATTGACACTCTGAATTTTTTTTTATATTTTGCCGATCATATTTTGTCTTTAAAATAGCCATGCAGAAAAACCCGGATTCAAAAGGTATGATTTTTTTAAAAAAAAAAAAATTTTTTCAAATTTTATTTAGTTTGAAGTCTTTTCTTTTTTTTTTTTATCCTTTTAAATGTTAAAAATTTTATATAAAAGCCGCGAGATTTACCTGTGTTGATAAAAACAAATTAAATAACTTGATCATTGATTTTAAAATTTTTTAAATTTTCAACTAAAAGGAAAACAGTACTTAAATCTCGGACCAGCTTTTATTCAAAAATTTTGTAACGATTTTTTAAGTTAAACAAAAAAAATTTTTAAAAGAAAAGTTTATTTTATTCTTTTTAGAGCATTTAAATAAAAGCTTGTTTTAAAAAAATTTTTTTACTTTTAAAATATATATTTAGTTTATATCTTAGTCTTTTAAGCAGCCACCACTTTTGAATATGTTCCAATTTAAAAATTTATATAGAGAAAAGGGAAAAAAAACATAAAATTTTCCTATTACTTAATTTTTTTTTAAAAATAATGTATCTTTAATATTTTTGTTATTAATTTTGATTTTTAAAAAAGATGTGTATTGTAGCTTTAGCGTCAAAATGCTTTGCATTCAGTAATTTATTAAGTTAAGGGGGGGCAAAAATTGTGGGAAAAAAAGGGGGGCCAGTATTGAAAGTTTGGGAAACACGCCAGACTGAACCATTTAGAATTATCACACATACTTCAACAATGATATGCAAAGTATAGAAAATCCAGATGACACTATAGAAAATCAAACGTTTTGTAAGCTATTCAGTGTCATATCCGAATTTTATGACATAAAGGAAGTATGGGAAAATTTTTATGCTGTAAAATTATCAACAGCATGGGAAAATATCCACCAGATGGAAGTACGAATGATGGAAGTACCTTAAAATGTCATCTTTGGGGTTTAACGGGTTTGCAAAATGAGGGAAAATTTAGTGACGTTGCAACATGATTGCCTCCGAGAAAAAACGCCCCCGGGAAAACCGGGGTTTTAAAAAACTCCAAAAGAAACAGATTAAAGCATGACCTATCTTTTTAGCTGTTTGACAAAGTGAATTTTGAAAAATTGGGCCCCGTTTTGGGGAAAAACTGGTGCTCCCGACTTTTAAATTTTTACTTCATGGTAACTCCCCGTTCCAATAGGCCAGGGGAAAAACTTGAAGTGTGTAGACATCAACAGTGGACATGGGATTTTCGAACGAGTCTAGTTTAGCTTGCAGTCGATTCAGTTTGGGGATTCTTGGAGAACGGGTACCCGTCACCCAAGGCAACATCATTGAATTGTAAATTGCCCTTTGGGGGAAAAATTTTTCGGGGTCCGAAAATATGTATGTTCAAATCAACCAGACATCCCAAAAACTTTTAGGGGTATCATTCTTAAAAAAACGTTTTTGTTTACTTAGGGGGTGAAATTTTCGCTTTTTCTTTAACATAACCCTAAGTTCTTGACGGCCGATTAATAGCAAAACTTTTCCAACCCAATACCAAGAAGAGAAACGGAAACGAATATGCAAATGAGATATATTTTTAAAAAGGATAGAAGGTTTGTGAGATAGGACGGCAAGCCTAGAGATAACTTAGTACGGAATTGTTAGGGAATAAAATGTTAGACGTCCTACAGCTCTGGAAGAAGGGATACGCTCATCTTCATTAATAAGATTAATAATAAGAAGGATTAAGAAAAACCCGATTCTTCTCACCTACAATTCATAATAGGAATTTCTTCAACCTAGGAAGGAAGGCTGACTTTATAAAAGGTAATATTTTGTATAGGAAGTTATATTAGACGTTAAATAAATATAATTAATATAAGTGATCTAGTTGTGGATCTGACTTGAATATAAAAATTTAATTGTTGGCTTATTCTCACTTAAGAAAGTTGTTAGTTAGAATTTAAATAATTTGTATTCATAATAAAAGTTGTGTTAAGAATCCTAAATGTCTCATCATTTAGATAATCCCACACCTCTAGCTTACGCGGGTCACGTAAGACATGGTTATCGCAGGATGGCTATGTCTCAGGGGTACCAAGAGAACAGAATTTGTGCTTATGGGTGACAACGCCCGTCTTCACCAAACAAACATCGTAAACGAATGCCTACAGTCTGAATTTATTACCCCAATAGAATGGCTAGCACGCTCACCTAGCTTGAATCCGGCACATCACATGTTGCAAAAGCTTGGTTAATATGTTTCAGACCTTCAACCACGTCCTGCATGTGTGCCGGTACTTCGGAGAGCATTGCTTGCTGAGGGAAGTAATATTCCTCAAGATCAGCTCGATAAATTGATATTCAACATGCCTAGGTGTTGTATGGACTGTATATTAAAACATGGGAGACATACAATGTATTATCATACCAACCGTGTAATATTGAGTTTTTTTAAAGAGAAGATTTTTTGTAATTGCACCAAGGAGCTCACAAATCGTTATTTTTATGAATGGTATCCCCCATACACCAATTTTTTTTGTTCTTCATATTTTGTTTAATAAATAAGCTTAATAAATAAATCCTGTTTGTTTCATTTCTGAGCCATTATTTCCCGGGGCTGGTATTATCTTTAATTTATGGACATGATTCTAGAATATGTAAAATCATTTGTACATTATTTTTTCGTTAAATCTATTTACATTGCATGCTACTAATATTTACTTTACTTCTTTTTATAAAATCAGCTGTTCACAATTTATATTATATTTACAATAATTAGGAATCAAAGAAGTTACGTCCCTTTTGAAACAGGTCTTTTACCTTAAATCTCTCAAATAGTTAAGTATCCTTGGGTTATAAAAATAGATCAAAAGTAACCATGAAATTAACTATAAAAATTAAAAAATGTATATAGGTTTTTAATGTTGTTATTGAATAATATGTGATTATACTTTGTTATTGACCGAGAAAATAGCGTAGATATTAACAAAAAACACGAGTGATTTTTCATATGTTTTTCCAAATGTTTTCTATGCTAAAATGCTTCACACATATATTACAGGGTTACTCATAATTCCCACCCGGGTTTCGAAGAGCTATAGTGAAAAAGATGAAGACGTGCCCGCGCGAATACATCAGAAAAGAACACACACGCGTGCATTTCAGGCTTTATTTACCTAACAAATGTGTTCTACACGGCATACATCAATGGAATAGTTCAGTTTTTGCTACACTCAACTGAGCATGGTACTATCAATGTTATCGACAGCATGTGTTATCTTTTCATGCAGTTCTACAGCATCAAGCGAAAAAAGAGGTAAAAAAACTTGGTTTCACAAATAGAAACAAAACAAGTAATATAAAAAAAAATTAAGTCAATTCCTACTCAGATCAACAAAGAAAAATTTTATTTTAGCTACTTTTTATATTTATATATATATTTATATATATATATATATATTTATATATATATATATATATGACAGAATAACTACATTAAGTGGTAGTGGTAATTAATTCTTATTAATTATCATTAAGTATCGTATTGTCATCCAAAACAATCGTGTATATAAAATTTCAGTTCCACTGAATGCCTTAAGACAAGAAAAAAAAAACCTTTTCAAGTTTTGACACAAGTTGTCAAAAATGATGCCAACGTAAATGTGTGTGTGTATTTGTAATCTTTAAATAATTAGTTTTAATCAATTAATTTTTATTCATTGTAATTAAATTACTGTATTCTCCACCAAAATAATCATGTATATAAAATTTCAGTTTAATTGAGCGCTTTAAAATGTATTTTATTAATGATTGAAAATTCCGACAAGATAAATAAATATATAGAGAGTGTGAGCTAATAGTAGGAATTGAAAAAAGTATGTAAATAAAGCTTGAATTGTTTCTGTATAAGTCTATGTTTTTTTTTTGTTTTCTTTTACTATAGCGTTTCAAAACTTATGAGACAGATATGAGTGACACTGTATTATTTAAATCCTTTGGCGAATTATCTGATTAAAAACGTTTAATCTTTCCAATTACTTGAGTTATTTAAAGACTCTCTCTAGTTTTAAGATGTTTTAAAGAAAAATATATTTAGCATAAAATTAAATAAAACTTTAAATTATAGCGTTAGAATATTTGTGTGTGTGAAACCAAAATCTGATCGAATCCTCTACATCTGTTCAAAAAAGCTTTCTTTAGTCTTACTTTGGAAATATTTGTTGCATGCAAAACTGAAAAGAATGTCTCTATATTTTTCTCAGACTGATGCCACTGACAAAAACATTTTTGAAAGAGAACTAGTCATTTTGTGTTTTGCCACTTGCAGCTGGTTCTCGAACATGGGTATCCAGAATAACACTTCCTTCCTGAAAAGATGGAAGAGGGGTGAGAAAGGGTTATAAAAGAACTAAAACTTTGTTTTTTGAATTTTTCAAATCTGGAGGAGAAGGGCGGATTTATATCATGCGAAGTTAAGGATAATATTCATGGCGTGTTTTTGTTATTGCTAAATAATAATTGAATATTTCCAGATTGTATACAATACATATTTTTAACATCCGGTCCATACATTCATCAAATTCCTTCAACTGCTTGAGTGATTTTTGTATAATTAATCTAATAAGCATATATAATACTTTTATTTAAATGTAAAAAAAGAAATTTCAGAAAAACTAACAACATGGTTCAACGAATTTGTTAAGAAAATCTTTCCTTGTAAGGAGGATCAAAAACTAATATTCTTAAAGCAATAAGTATGCATTTTTATATTTTCAATATAACAAAATAATACAAGTACCGTAAAATCTGGCGTATAATGCACCATTTAAACACAAAAAAAATCTAATCTAAATTTAAAGGTGTTCGTTACATGCCGGGTATAAAAACGGTAGCTTTAAAAACAACAAAAGAAATGAGCATAAAAATCTATACTCATCGAAATACTGTTTATTTAAAAGAAATGACACGCCTTATGAACTGAAAGAGTAATAATTTTAGAAGCATGTTATTTTTCAAAAGTCTGGGTTAATACCTCGAATAAATGACTTCAAAACATAAGTGCATTGTATACTAATATATCAAATTTCTTCGTAAAAATGGGGGTGCGAGTTATACGATGAAAATACCTAAAAATTAAAAACTGCGCCTTGAAGGTAAAGGTACGCATTTACACCAGATTTTAAAGGTACGATGAACATACCTAAAAATTAAAAAGTGCGCCTTGAAGGTAAAGGTACGCATTTACACCAGATTTTAAAGGTACGATGAACATACCTAAAAATTAAAAAGTGCGCCTTGAGGGTAAAGGTACACATTTACATCAGATTTTAAAGGTACGATGAACATACCTAAAAATTAAAAAGTGCACCTTGAAGGTAAAGGTACGCATTTACACCAGATTTTAAAGGTACGATGAACATACCTAAAATTAAAAAGTGCGCCTTGAGGGTAAAGGTACGATTTACATCAGATTTTAAAGGTACGATGAACATACCTAAAAATTAAAAAGTGCGCTTGAAGGTAAAGGTACGCATTTACACCAGATTTTAAAGGTACGATGAACATACCTAAAAATTAAAAAATGCGCCTTGAAGGTAAAGGTACGCATTTACACCAGATTTTAAAGGTACTTACTTATTGTTCCTCATAAAGCAAAAATAAACAAACCACACTCTCATAAAATTCCTAATAAGTCTTGTACGAATAATAGTATAAAATTCAAAGATAGGATTCGTGTCTAACGTTGCCAAGTAATTTGAAAAAATAAGTGAAAATATCACTGCATAGTGCATCTACCGTAGAATCCGGCTCATAACGCGCACTTTTAACACATAAAATAAGATCTATATTTACGGGTGCACGTTATATGCTGGGTATAAAAATGATATTTATATATATAAACAAAGTGATGGAGCATAAAGAAATTCAGACTTCTACATATATCGAAATACTGTTTATTTAAAAGAAATGACATACCTTATGAGAACTTTAAGATGAGTAATTCTAGATGAATATTATCTTCTAAATGCCTTCTGGTATAATACCTCGAAAAAAGGACATAAAAACATACGATCAGTGAATATGAACTTTTCAGATTTTATCATAAAAAAAGGGTGCGCGTTTTACGGCGAATATACCTTAAAATTAAAAAAAATGCAGCTTGAAATTATAGGTGCGTGTTATACGTCAGATTTTACGGAAAATCTGTCACCAGTAGCCGTAGTGTTACTTCACAGCTTGACATCAATCAGATAAAATTAAAAATGTAAAAATGGATATGTTGCATTAAAATGTAGGTAAAAATGAATTATTTTTATTACAGAATTATTTTATTATGATTTTTGTCAATAGGAGATTATTTTCGTCTAAAATACAATTATTTCTATTTGTAAATACAATACAAATACGCAAAAGTTAAATGCTTATAATTTTTGTATTTTTTTGTTGCTTTATTGTAAATTAATATTACATTTTGAAGCTACATGAAGGTCTCTAGACATGTAACCCATAATATTTATGGTGAAATGAGGACAACACAACCGAGCTATCACCCTTTTTCCTAACTTGCACATCCCGCCGAAGTGGAAATTTACACTGGAGGAAACAGTAGTATGAACAGATTTTCCATTAAAATACACATCGGGACAAGTAATAATTTTGAAAAGAGATTAACTCGTTCTTTAAGCAAACGTGATAACCACAAACTTTTGCAGCTAATGCACTTCAATAATTTTAATGATATATTTAAAAATAAAGGATTATTATGCTTTAAAACTTGTGTGATACCCCCCTACCATGGGGGTACAATCTCTACATCTACTCGACCTAGATTTGTAGGAGGTAATGATTGATAACCCAAGCTAGCCATAATAAAAAAAACCTATTTATTATTATCAATTATAAAATATGACGGGGCTTTCATCGCGATTTCAGCTAACAGTCCTTTTGGGTTCTTTGGAGCCAGAATGGCAATTCTTTCCAACCAATTTAAGAAGAACGGGGTTACGTAAATTAGGAATCATATATGTATTGGAAGTTAGCAGTAGAGCGGGGTCTATGTCTTCGTCTAGGTCTATGGGCAGAAGTGATTGTTAAGTGGGAAGTGAATTCTCTAAGTAGAGATATAGCTGTAAAGTGATTGAGATAAAGTTCAGAAGAATCGTAAGTCCGAAATTTAACCTTGCCATGCCGATTCAAACTAACCAAAAGTGGATTCGAGACCAAAAGTAACACTGTCGGATTAAAGCCACCACAGAAGTGCTAAAGACGTAGCTGTTTACTTAGAATATAGCGGTAAGCGAATTTATATAAGCTATAAGGAAAGTGCGTATACTAGTGAGATAGGAGTTAAGCTATAAAGTTAGATTCAGTGGTCAATTGCGTGCTTATTTGGTAATACGTGTTGCGTCTTCTCTTTCTAGATCATCTTACATAGATTATTATTGTTGTGTATTGTGTTTAAACTAAGATATTAGTAAACAGCTTTTAGAATGAATGATTTGAGTGGTTCTTCGTCCTTCCCTACAGAAAAAAGTCGCGTGGATAGTGTAGAACGTGTGACCCTACTGGAGGGGGCTTCACTAATATTCAAAGACAGTCTTATGTTAGGAAGGAAATCAGGAGTGATATATCGTAACCCGTAATTCTACGTAAATAAGCGTCTGGAATCCTAACTGCTTAACTTTAAGTAGAGTTATCCTAAGACTCTCAATCTTCCTTCATTTCTTTGACTTTTTCAGGTCCATTCTATAATTACGCTTCTAAGTTCAAATCCTTTCCATCATCTCACGGCTTTCAACATCTCAATTTCATTTCTCCTTCTCCTTCCTCTATTACTAAACTTCCACTATATATATGTACTAACTAATCTGAATACCAAGGATTTTTCTTGAGAGGATTGGCTGTGAAAAAACTCAGTGATTCCCCAAGAGGATTAGTAGAAAAACACGGTAAATTCCCGTCACAACTGCAAGATGAAATCGCATTCCAGGCCAGAAAATACTATCTGTGATTGAAATGAAATCTCAAACTGTAAAGAAATTTGCAGTGGCGTTGCGTGGGCTTTCGCCCCCTGGGGCCGACCGGAAATTTGTCGCCACTCCATTTTAATTAATAGAGAAGAAAATTAGTAAAAGTAAAAAAAAAAGGGCTTCACATTTTTTATTGATTAAAAATGCACTTTTAATTTTTTTCATAGCAAAATCTTTTAAAAAATTGTCAATATCAATATGTATGTTACGTTCAATTGCCATAATAGCTAAATTTGTTGGCCTTAACGTGGACATAGTCGATCCGAGGTAATTTTTGATTAATTTTACCTTAGAAAAGCTTCTCTAGAAACTGGCATTACTGATGGCAGATGTCAAAAAAGTACTAACATTATGACAATGTTTGATAAGCCATCTTTAAGTTTTGACTCAATAATACATTTTAATAAACCCAAAAAGCCGGACCTAATGAGTTCTTTTTTACAGCCTGGGTCTGTTGCAGCTACGAAAGCTTGTAGACTTGCGTGTTCAAGTTGTAATTCTTTAATAATGTTTTGAGGAGCTTGATCTATGTTAGGTCACCCCGCTCCACGCGCCACCCTGTCGCAAATGCAAGGTCCCACTTGGCTTGGCAGCGCGGGCGTGATTTACACCTTCACGCTACACCACTGGTAATTTGTTCTCTTTGTGGATGGTATAAAAATATTTAACTTGGAATGGAAGATAATAAATATGCCATTATGCTATCCTCATTTACTGACATGAATCTTGAGAATGAAATAGAAATATAAGTAAAGAAAATTTGGAATATCTGTTACTTGTCCTCATGCACTTACATGTATTAACCTCGTTCTTTAAACGTATTAATCTGTAAGACAGTCTACTCAGACTGTACGTAATAATAATAAAATAAAGAACTTTGTATTTTTGTTTATTTTACTGCATCTTAGACCTCGCACCTATAAATTATTAGATGTCGTGTAAGTAGGCATAGTTACAAAAACAGCCAATTGATCATGGCCGTAAATTTTCAGCTAGAATTGTTAAGACACATTTTCGGATTTTAGTGCCCCTGCAGACCACCGTGTAAGAGGAGCTGATGCAAGTTAAATCTGTCGAGGTTCAAAGTTCTCCTGTTAGCGTAGTGGGAGTATTTGGAGAAGGGGGTGTTCGTTGAGGTGTCGCTCTCATCACTTGAATTACGAGATCCTTCGCCGATTGTGTTATGTTGCCTCAGAATGGAACATAAATTAAAATCAAATCAAAGGCTGCAAGAGCAAAAGGCAAATGACGTTTTGTGAGTTCATAATTCATTTAGCTTAGACGCTGTGATCTTATAAAGAGGAAAAGCTATGAACACATGAGAGACAATCCAGTGAAACTGATTCAAATTCAAAACTCAAGAGTTGCCAAAATCCGCCAACTGATTTGGTGTAACAAGATAGATCACTGGCGTCAACATTTAGATTCGAAACACAGCTGTAAAATACAATTTTGTTAAGGTTTTAGCCGGATGAAATGCTTTAAGTGTCCAGTACCATTGTGCCTTAACAAAAACAATAATTATCTTGTAAATCTAGGGTGCTTAGTTCAAAGTTGTGAGGGTCCAATTAGGAGGTGCTGAAATTTGCGAGGGCAGAACTTCAGAACTAATACTATAAAATCTTTGTTAGTGAACGGTAGATGAAGTGTAGTAGCTACCGACCACATAGTTAATACCTAGTTTTGATATTTTCAATTTACGCTACATAACATAAAATTCAATCAAACTAAACAGTGAACAAAATATTTAATATTAGTGTTATAGAAATGGTATTTACATATAATTCTATTAAAAGGTTTTGCAAAAAAAAATATATTTTCTAAGTTACATTATTCATTTTAAATATAATTGTTAATGTGACATATTTTTGCCCGTTTTAGACAACAAAATTTCATAGTTTAGAATGAACTTGGATGTTGTTGTTTTCAAAATTTCTTCTAAATGTTCATCAGTAAGGACTGCACGATTTTTATTCTTATTTAAATTCAATATCTTAAATCAAGAGGGGGTCACAAAAAATCAACCGGTTAGCCACATGTGGACCGAGGGGTTATGTACACTTGCTGTAAAGTAAGCATTGTGCGTGTTAAAAATGATAATTACAAGTATATCATTCAATATTTTAATGTATTCTAACACATCATAAGATATTAGTTATTTTTATAATATTTCTCCCTAAACGTTTTTGCAATATAAATAATACCATAGAAACTAAGATATTTTAATCACATCGACACCATTAAATAAACAATGTAACGAATGAGTAACTAATTTGTGCTACACATTTATGAAGCCAAACCAAAAGAATCAACTGCACAAAGAATATTCAGGCGTTCGATTTATTAAAAAAATTAACATATTTTAAAGCTCAATCCTCCTCCTATATAATTTTAAATAAAAACAAAGAAAATATCCATAAGATGAAAATATGAAATAAGGGAAGTGAATATTTTGATATAAATGATGAAATGAATTAGATATATAAAACAATTTAAAAGCATCCGCACATAAATAAATAAATAAATTTTCTCTCTTTTTTTGTTAAATAATTTTTACAAATTGCTAGTGTGATTATAGGCATCATTTTTTATAAAGTTAAAATAGAAAAAACCAGTAGAAAACAAAAGTTAACTTAATACGTTAAGAAAATACAGGAATTGTAAATCAACTTATTTTATTAATATTGTCTTAAAACATCACAGAGAAATATATTGATGAAATTTACACTTCCAATTCACGCAACCATTATAAAGATGCAAGAGTACAACTTCTCCCCTATCGAGCTTGGTTGTACTTTTTAAGTTCAGGTGCATAAAATCAAAAATTATTTTCATTAGAATATCATATTATGAGAAAATACTATACTTCTACTACTACTACTACTACTACTAGTAATTATTATTATTATAATTATTATCACTCAACGTCATCAATGGTCACGAGGAGTTTTAATAACGACATTTAGGGTATCATTACTCTGAATATGACGAAAAAGGTATTCGTCATCGAATTAAGTATTTAACATTTAAACAATAACAGTAATAAAAAAATTTACAAAACGCGTAACATCTCATATATAGTGCTTTTCTTCAAAACTTAGATTTATTACACTCTAAGCTGATGATAAAAAAAACTAGAATCTCTGTGGTTATGAGTGATTTTTCGTGCACAAATATGAGAACCATGAAATAATTGGTCCGTTCAAGACATCTGGGGGCGATATGAAGTCTTTTAAAAAGCCTCTATGATCTGGGAATTTACGAGGGAATCTAAACATTAGTGGGGAAAATTCAATCTTGTATCTGCACCTGAGTATTCTATCTGCAGAGAAACACAGATGGAAAATTCGGGAACAGATTCGAGAACACTGAAGCGTATAATTGGATATTAAGATAGTGACGTTCCTTTCAGCTTAGCTACAGAAAATGGCATAAAATATTGCTTTTGAATGAGATGACAAGGAAATTGGTAATTATGTGCGAGTATGAGGATAATTCTACATATCTTTGTTTGATAGAAGGACAAAAAGAGTTTCTCAGAAAATTACAAATACAGCAGATGCAAATTTGTAAACCTTTACGGATGTAAAAATGGTGGGTCTGTTTTTGCATCTTGAGAGAAATGTCTGCTAAAAATTCAAGTTGACTTAAAATTTTTATGAAGAAATATTGCTTATATTAAAATATATTAATACTTTACTTCTAGAAGCATAAAAATCCTCCCATTCCAAATTTGGGAAGATAATTAATTGAGATTTTGTGTGTGTGTGTGTTTTTT
>BMAV01011416.1:0-35605 GCA_019973955.1 Trichonephila inaurata madagascariensis | reverse complement strand
GGTTGCAAAACCTGAAAAATAATTAATTTTAAAAAATTTCCCATTTTGAGCCTCTGAAAGGGGGTCTAGCTATAAAAAGGGAAAAAATATTATTATAATAGAATTTTTTTTTAAAAAGGAAAAATTTTTTGGGCCTTTATTCAAAGTTTTTTTTTGGGAAAAATATTGTATTTAAATTTTTTTTTTGTAAATTTCCTTAAAAAAATTTAATAATTTTTTAATCTAATTGACACAAAATCAAAAAAATTTTACCCATTTAATAGCTTTTGCAAACCCGGTTCCGAACTTGTCGGATACCAAGCGGTAAATTTTTCCCCTTAAATTTCCAAAAAAAGGGGCCCATTTTTTTTATTTTTGAAATTAAGTTTCATGTTTAAAAAAAAAATGAAAATGGAAGAATTTTTTTTTTAAATTTTTTAATTTTAAAGTTTTAAAGATATTTTTTAATTTATAAGGGAACCCAAAACCCTAAATGTTTTTTTTTATAAGTCCCTTTGCATGCTATGAAAATGTTTCATATGTCTTAAGGGGCCCGGCCCCTTTTTTTCAAAAAATTACCGTTTTTCCCTTTTTTAATTTTTTTAAAAAAATTAAAATTTTTTGTTTAAAATAATGATATAAGAAAATAGAAAATTTAAAAAATTTTTTAAAATTTATTTTTTAATCGAAGCTACCCCCTTGACGCGCATCGAATGAGTTTCCTGCTGGGAACACCTGTTTTCCCCCTTTGAACCCTGATAATCGCGAATACTATAAATTTCAAGTAGAAAAATTAGAGTGTATTGGGTCTATCCCCAAAAGTGTATTGGTACATCGTCTTTCGGATCTTAAAAGCAAAAATAGAGAAAAAAAAGTTAAGTAATAGAAAAAACCTAAGCGGTCGTGACCGACTCACCGATATTTTATCTACTCAGCATGAAAACTGCTCTTTGGTTTGTTTATTTTGGTCTTCTGTATTCAAACAAGAGCCCTTAACATGGACAAGGGCCTTTAAGGGGATAAATTCATGGTTCCCAAATTTCAAAAGGGCAAAAATTTAATGAAAGAAAAGGGACCCATGGTCATAAAAACCCCTACACACATGCTATATACCATACTGAATTAAAAGAAGCCTTTTTTAGAGATCTAGGTGATCCCATGTTATTAAAAAAGGTTCAATGGAAAGATTTAAAAACCCAAAATTAATTTAAGACACCATAGGTCAGTGATTCCAAAATTACATTTGGGGGAAAAAAAAACTCAAATTAAGGGAAAATATGGCTACCGTAAGGGTTTAGTGGAGTATGTAGCAAAATTAATGATCTTTAAAAAATTTTGATATTGAACCAAGTTATAACTTTTTGCGTCATGCTTCAAAAAAAATTTGATACACGGGGTTCGTGCAGCCCAACAAAAACATCTTGAAATCCCCCAAAAAAACTTAAATTTTTAAAAAAAATTGTAAAAAAAAAAAATTAGTAAAGTCTTTTTTTAAAAGCAGAGGGTAAAGAAAAGCTTAATGGCCCGAAAAAACCAAAAAAGTAAATGCTGAAAAAATTCAAATTTTTTTCTTTAAACCTGTTTTCTCAAAATGTAATATTTTTTTACTTTTTTGTACCTTTTTTTTGAAAAACAAATTATATAATCCCCAAATTTTTTAGGGTATTTTAAATTTTTAACATGTTTACACATTTTAATGGAGGGAATTAGATATATATACCATACTGTTTTTAGATAAGGCTTTTTTAAACTAAATTTTAGGGGGAAAAATTGGACATTTTTAAAAAAAATTCATAACTACTTTAATTTTTAATAAAAAGATAAAACCTTTCGTTAAAGTTTATTGATAGTACACATAATCTACTGGAAAAATTTTATCCATTATAAGCAAGTAATTTCTGAGAAAAAGGTACATAAACTTACGTAATTTAACATGGACTCCTATGGACCTGCCGAACCCCTCCCCCCCTAAAGGAATTTCTCTCATACTTCAAAAAAAGGTTCATGTTCGTACCTTTTTTTCAAACGGTTGCGGATTTGTGAGTGTGCATATATGTTTTAACGTACAATTTGAAGCATGGTATAATACTAAGTCTTAATTGCAATGAAGGCAGGTGATAATATCGGCTTTTTTGGATTATCTTTCCATTTTCATTCCTTCTCGAGCAGGAAATTGCACATTGTCTTGTCATTCCCGGGTTTTTATCGAATATTTTTAAGAATCCAAATTCCTGCCTTCAATGAAAAATTCCCGCCTTCACCTTAAGGAAAATCTCGAATGAGAAGTCATAGACAAACTGCATCTCTTAAAAAGTAATATAAAAATTTTTTTTAATTCAATTCCTACTTAGATCAACAAAAAAATTTTATTTTAGCTACTTTTTACTAAATAGTTACAATGTAATGTAATATGTAAATAATATGTAAATAAATATGACAGAATCACAACATTAAGTGGTCATTAAATTTATTCTTTATCATTAAAGTATCGTATTGTCATCCAAAACAATCGTGTACATAAAATTTCAGTTCAACTGAATGCTTTAAAACGTGAGAAAAAAACATTTTCAAGTTTTGACTCCAGTCGCCAGAAGGGTCGCCAGAAATGATGCCAACGTGGCTGTGTATTTGTAATTCTTTAAATAATTAGTTTTAATCAATTAATTTTTATTAATTATAATTAAATTATTATATTGTCATCCAAAACAATCATGTATATAAAATTTCAGCTCAACTGAACGCTTTAAAATGTATTTTATTAACGATTGAAAACTCCACCATGATAAGTAAATGAATAAATATATATAGAGAGAGTGCGAGCTAATAGTAGAAACTGAAAAATACCAGCAATAATAATTTCACTATAAGAATTATGAGCAAATCAAGGATAGAAAGAAAAAAAAATGTCTGTCTGTTCAGCATACGGGCAAACTGGCTGTGATCAACTTTTGGTAGCCCGTACGGGTAAACCACTTAACGGGCTAATTGATATAGGATCCATTTTTATTGAAGAGAATATTTTAGTTTCAATTTTTTATTGCTCGTGAAATGGATTTAGCAATAACATATGCTGCATTTAGGCTTAGCTAAGTTCAAAAGTTTTTCACATCCAAAAATTTGATCTCTCCCTATCTGTGTGATTGAATACATTGCTGTTCTTAAATCTGTTATTATTTACATTGTTGGTGTTCAACAACACTCACTCATGCACATAAGCACCAATATGTTGAATATGCGAAAACGTCTTCTACTTGCTTTTAAAAGAAGAATACAATATTTTAAATTAAATAAAAAAAAAAAGAAAATATTAAAAATTTTTTTTAACTCAAAAAAAAATTTTTTTTTTTTTTGTTAAAGAAAACCCAAATTTTTAAAAAAAAAAATTTTTCAATAAAATTCAAATGGGGGAAAATTTTTTTAAAAACCCCAAAAAAAAAAATTTGAAATTTAAATTGTTTTTTTTTAAATTTAATTATTTAAAAAATGCACAAACTGAAGATGTTTTTTTTTTAAAAAAAAACCACGGTCGAACTTTGAACATTTCAAAACCCGTTCAACTTTTTTTTAAAAATTTATTGTTAAATTTTTAAAAAATTTACCGTCAAAATTTTTTATTTTTCCTTAATAATTAGATGATATTTACTGTTAAATACTTACCTGAATAAATCTTAATTTTTAGACGGATTATACAATCTTTAAAGTAATGAAAAAACGTAATTTTTTTTAGCAATAAGTTGTACTTTAAAATACTCAAAGATGCCGGTATAGGCAAAATTATTTTAAATAAAAATAATAAGAGGGAAACGAGTACACATTTTTATTACATATTATTTAGTAATTACATTCATATATAGGATGCTAAAACATGCATTTATCATTTACAATCAATATTTCAATCATTTACACCATTTTTAAAAACTGTTTTTCACAAATAAATACGAGATGTGCTTAAAAATATCTGACCTTTATTTATTATAAAGTAATCTTATGAAGAAACAATTTTAATCTAACAAGTTTAACACAAGTGTACAAGTTTTGTTTTGTTTTCTTTTGTTCGAGGACATAGCCAGAGCGTACCGATTGACTGTCAAAGAAAACGACAAAAATTTAACGTTTGATTCTTGAAAAATTTAAAATACATGGGGGGGGAGGTTAAATATGACCCTGGGTGGTTTGATGCTGAATGACAGTGTTGTTGACAGAAAAAAAGCTAAGTATGATTATTAGAATCGCCTACATACCTAAACAAAACCACACCTCCAAGTTTCATTTGTTAAGCATGAAAAGTTACGGTCGGATATCTTCTGGACAGATCTCGCACTTTTATAAATACACAGGATAAATATAAAACAAACAAACAAACAAAAAACTACACTCACTCTAGAGTAAATGAATAATTCTGAAATGTCATGCAATTAAATTAAGAATGAGACAATGATATTATTTCATATGCTACAATATATTAGATCAAAATTAACTGATGAAATGATATTTCGATAAGTCATATGAACATATAAAATATGAATATATCACATATGTCGCGTGCAAAATTTGGCCTTCACTTAGGTTATGTTGGCAGGAAAAAAATTTTCATTAAGTTAGTTAAAATAACTGTTTTAAAAAATTTTTCTTTTTTTTATGAATGGATTAAAGAAAGCATTTGAACATACAGCAGAAACCGTTCTTATTTCTGTGGCAGGAGAGGATCTTAAGTTCAATAGTATTTATTTCAGAAACTTTATATAATTTTATAAAGTTTTGGTTTTTTGAAAATTCGGTAATGTTAGATTCAAAAAGAAATTTTATTTATAAAACACTCCATACCCTTTTCCATTCATTTTAAAGCAAAAGGGAAAAAAATGACGGAAACTGAAACGTACAATTGCTTAGTGTTTATTAAATTTAAATCTTTTAGAAATGATGAAGTACTAATTTATACACCTAAAACTGCAATCCAGAATTTTTTTTTAAGGAAATAAAAAATCTCAGCAATAGTAAATTTAAAAAAGCAATATTTATTCTGTACATCAAAATTTAAAAAGTAGATTAATAAGGAAACTGTTTAAAAAGTCTCAACTTCAAAATATAATGTTGAATTATTCAAATATGTAAACGGAATCATCTCATTTTTGTAATCCATTTAAAATCATATTGTAAGATAAAATGACTATAAAAATCTATAGCATATAAATCTGTAATGAAATATTAAAGACTTGCTTTAAATTGTAATATATGTCACACAGCAATAAATAAATAAATTTAAAACTAAGAGAAAAATATATTATTGCATCCTTTTCTGAAGGAACAAAATGCTCAAGCACATGCTTCAGGTATCCCACTACGTTCGGAACCGTGATTTTAAAAAAAGAGTATAAAGACAATTTTATAATTTTTGTGTCCTTAATAAAAACATGTTAAAAACTTGGAATTTTACTTTTTTTTAAAACAATATTTTTGGGAAAAAAAGTTCTTTTTTCCAAAGTTTCCTTTTTGTCTTTTATTATAATAATATTTTGTTGTATATAGCTCAGACCCCCACAGAGGCTCAACTAAATTTTTTTAAAAAATTCCCTTATTTTTAAAATTTCCCCAATTTTAAAAAATTTTTGGTGTTTTTTTTAAATTTGTTTCCTCTGTTGTCTTAAAAAAATGGGTAAACCCCTAAGTTTATATTTCAAAAAAATTTTAGTTGAGCCTCTGTACCGACCGAAGTTCCAAACAGGCAAAATATTATTGTAATGAAGCATTTTTCAAAAAGGGGAAATTTGAAAAAATTTTTCTAAGTTAACTTTTGCCAAAAAATTGTATTTTTAAATTTTTTTTCAAAATTTCCTAAAAAAATACATGTATTCTAATCTAAAAAGTAAATATCTAAAAATATCCATTTTTTGGTTTTTTTAAATGGTTCCGAATAGTCGATACCTTAACTTAAAAAAAAAAATGCTTACAAAATCTGTTTTGTGCAATGAGATTAAATTTGCATTTATATTTATGAATAAAACAAATTACTGGTATATTGGATACGAATATTCAAATCTTATGACGTAATTGTAGAATATTATTAAAACTTGAAATGAATATGTTTGGTTACAATAATTTATTCAGCTAGCTATAGTAAAAGAAGAATAACTTACAGAAGACAAGAGGACTTTAAACCTGATTACTACAGTTCAAAGAGTCCACAGTAAAATTACATTTTTCAAAAAAGTGATATTATTGCAAAATAATACATTCACTCAGTAAATGTAATATAACCATTTCTTCAGTACTTCTAGTTGAAATTTGCTTTTTTAAAAATCTTTTTGAAGCAGATAAATTAATACTTGTAACATTATTAGGAGCAAGGGTACAATGCTAGTAATAAAATTTTTACTGGAAAGAAAATTAAAACATAGATTTGAATCGTTGTCTCATTCAATGAGATGTATTCGAATTATCAAAATATTTTATATACCGTAAAATCCGCTTATACAACGCACTATTAGCACCAAAAATAAGATAGAAATTTACGGGTGCGCGTTATGTGTCAGGTATAAGAAAATGAGAGCTTTAAGGTATCCGACTACGTTTAAGCGGGTTTTTTCAAAAAGGGGGAAATGGATAAATTTTTTGATATTTAGTGTCACTTAGATTAGAAAAAAATATAAAATTGTTTTAAGAATAGTATTACAAAAAAATATTTAAGTAGAATTTTTTGACAAAAATGAACATAGAATACCATTTTAAAAATGTTTTTTTTGGAAAAATGCTTCTATTATAATAATACTTGCCTGTAAAAGCTTAGACCCTGTAAAAACTAGAAATTTTGAAATATATAAACTTAGGGGGGTTTTCCTTTTTGCCGAGGGGAAAAATTTTAAGAAAAACCCCAATAATTTTTTTTGGAAAACTCTAAAAATAATGTGAATTTTTCAAAAATTTATTAAAACCTCTGTGAGAGGTCTGAGCTATATACAGGCAAATATTATTATAATGGCTTTTTTCACAAAAGGAAACTTTTTAAAAAATTATTCTAATTTAAATTTTTTTGAAAAAATAAAAAAATTTTTTTTTAAAATTCCAAGACAATTTTATACATGTATTCTAATCTGAGTGACACTAAATATCATAAAAATTATGCATTTATCCCTTTTAAAACCGGGTTCCGAACGTATTCGATACCAAAAAACAAATAAATAAACAAATAATTGAGCATACAAAATCAGATTTCAATATTTTTTGAAATACTGTTTATTTAAAAGAAATGGCATTCTTAATGAATTTTAAAAAGGTTGTGTTTCAAAAAGATACTTTTTTTCAACGCTTTCAAAATACCAAAAATCCTTAAAACTAACGGCATTACAAAAAGTTCGGGTTTTTTAAAAAAAGGGGATCCATTTGGGGGAAATCCCCCAAAATTAAAAAATTTGCAGTTTGAAGGGGCTTCCCAAAGTGGTTTTAAAAACCCGGTTTTTAAATTAAAATAAAACATTTTTTTTTTATTTTAACAAGCAATTAAAAAAAGATTAAAGTCTTTGATATTTAAGGGGGAAATTTTACATGAAAAATTTTTAAGCATTTTAAATATCTTTTTTCTTTTTTACATTTTTATTGAAATTCTTTAAATTAAAAATAATAAAATTCCCTTTTAAAAAGAGGGATTGATTTTATTAAATACTATTTTTAAAAAGATTAAAACTGTCAGTGATATGGCTCAAACTAGGTCTAACATATTTGTAGAATTGTTCGATTTCTTCTCTAAAAGTGCATGCAAACATTGAGAAACACACGAAGATTTAAAAGGATATTTAATCACACAAAAAGGAGGAAAACTTCAGATTCTTGAGCCGAAGATTCTTCCAAAAGTTTTCGTCTGTTCTTTTCCCCCTTTCGGTTGTTTTTTGGAAAGGGCAATTAAGCGCACATATTCGATCCCTTGCGAGAGTTAATGGAACGCATTTCGAATGTTCTGGTGGGAAGTCCGATACCATTGATTCTTCCGCTAGATGGACTTCCATTCAAACCGGACATGAGGGTGGTGCGGGATTTCCGAGAAAATTCTGCAAAAGAACAAGGAAATAAAAGCAGAAAAAACAGTAGCGTACGCGCGAGTTTTATTGATGATTGCAAAAAATACTGACGAAGTACTAATGCATTTATTTTATCACAAACCAAGAGAAATTTTCTTCGCTATTTCTTAGAGGGAGGGAGGGAGGGAGATTAGGAGGAATAATCATTAAAAAAATACCCTTGAGTCCATTATTTGTCAACAGACTTATCAAACAAAGATTTTTTTTAACTCACGGATCACAAGCACTAATAAGGTATTTGGAAAAGTATTCTCTAGTTAACACGAATTTATTTGTGGAGGTAAAATTTATTATTTGCTTCTTAAGTTTGTAATGGGTTCTATTTGGATTATACTAATGTGACCGTGATGGCCTAGTGGTCAAGGTATCGAATCGTGGCTTGATTGTCACGAGTTCAAACTCAGTACCACAAAAGACCCGCCTGTATGAGAGCGATGCATGTTAAACGTCCTCCCGTTGGTGTGATATGGTAGTTAGGAGAAGGGGTTCCAGATTAGGTGTCGTCCTTATCACTTGACTTTGGTTCAAAATTACAAGGGTCCGTCGGAAAAGCCCTCGTATACCTGAACAGTGTGACGTTATTTACTCACTCACTAACTCGATTAAATTAATCCTTTTGGAGAAAATCCAAGGATTGAAAACCCTTTTAAGAATGATTTGGGTTTTTTAAATAAAACCCAATTGGCCCGGATGGCTGGTTGAAGAGGGATGTGCTAAATCCAAAAGGGCATTGGGGCCGTACCGGAAGATTAAGTTTTGAAAAGAATAGGAATATGGAAGGCTTTAAATTTTACACTGCGAGATAAAAACGGGCGGGATATCAAAAGATCAAGGGGTTTTGGAAACAAAACCTATGTTTTTGACAATTTAAAATTTTACATTTTCAAATTGTAGGGTTTTTAACCCTTCAAAAAATATTTTTTTACTTTAACCCTAGGTTGTTAGAAGCCCTTAAAACCTATTTTTTAAAAAATCTTTTTAAACTAGGCCACGTTTTAAAACAAAAATATAAAAAAAGTATTTTCTTTTTTTTAAAATTGAACGTCTGTTCAAAACATTATCTTTTATTGTAAAGTAAGCCTTTTTTTTTTTTTATTTTCAGCCGCGATTAGAAACTCCTGTCCCTTAAAAAATTCATCTTTTAAAATTTTATGTTCGATTTCCTTTATGGGAAAATAATGTTCACAGGTATGTAACATTTTTCTGACTATTTTACAAAGGGGAAAAAAAAAGTTTTTCATTTGCGCGTTTCCATTGAAAAAAGGAGAATAAGTATGAAGTTCGGGATGCGGTCGAAGAACCGTCGTTGAGAGTAGGAATATCAGTTGTTATAAACGCAGGCCCACTGCTTACATTCATCAATCGGAACTTGTATAGTGGCGAAGCGAAATGAACGTATTGAAGGAGCTCGTTTGGGGTTGTTTACTTAACGACTTCAAAGTGGGCTTATCAGCCGCTGCGCATCAAATCGCCGAATATGTCAAGTGTTTGGAGATAGTGCTGTCAATGAACGTACGGCAAGACATTGATTTCAAAAATTCAGGTCGGGAGATTTGTCCCTCTGTGATAAAGCTCGAACAGGATGACCACAGGCCTTTGATGACGAAGCCCTGTAGGCGGCCATTGAGGAGAACAGTAGACAAACGTGTGGTGAACTTGCCAGACAATTCAACACTTCTAGTGAAACGGTTATACTTCATATGCACCTCTTAGGTAAGACGTACAGGCTGAGCAAGTGGGTTCCTCACACGCTGTTGGAAGTCCATAAGCAACAACGAGTGGCAGCCTGTTTATCGTTGCTTTCTCGCCATCATAGCTCAATCATATTCAATCGGGTGCAGACCAGTGACTAGAAGTGGGTTCTGTATGACACACCCAAGCGTTCCAAACAGTGGTTGTCGACCTTAGGATACTGTCCCGCACAGCGCAAGACCACCAATGCGCCCACGCAAGATTATGCTTTGCATCTGGTTGACTTGTCGTCAAGTGGTTCACTATGAGTTTCTACCTACGGGCGAAACGGTCACTGCGGACCTGTACTCGTAGCAATTGGAACGCGTACAACAGACACTGCATCAGAAGGAGCCAGCACTGGTTAATCGAAAGGGTGTACTGTTATTGCATGATAACGCGAAGCCGCACGTCGTGTGGGTGGCCAGGAATACGATACAGCAACTTGGTTGGGAGATTTTGTGCCCTTTTCCTTACTCTCCTGACCTTGCACCATCAGATTACCACCTCTTCCATTCCCTGGACAATTATCTTAGTGGTAAATCCTTCACCAATGAAGCAGACGTGCGCCAAGCTCTCAAGGACTTCTTTGCGTCCCACACCCTCAAGTTTTACCGCAAAGGGATTGAACAACCGGAGACACGTTGGTAGAAGGTGCTGGATGCCGATGGGAATTACTTCGAGGACTAACAATAGGCTATGCTGTTTGTATGTCATGTTCTTTTGGGTCATTAAAAACGGCAAGAACTTTTTTGTTTACCTTCTATAATATGGCTTTATAATATATACTGAAATGAGCTTTTTGTAAAAAACTCAAAAGTTTATTCTTTTACAATTTTTTTTATGTGAAAAATGGGTCAAATTTCACTATGTTTGATGAAATTTTTTTTAAAACATCTTTAATTTAGAATAATATTCTTACTTGGTCTTCTTGGCTGCCTGGCGTATTCGCATTTCAGAACGTTGCAGAAGCTTTGACGGAAGTTATTGTTAAGTCCTCCGTACAACAGGGGATTGAGAGCGCTGTTGAAGTAAGCCAAAAACATCGAGAAGTATTGGAAACCTTCGAACCAATAAGGAAGCTGAAAGGACAAAACAGGGTAATATTCAATTTCAAGATGTTAATTTTTTTGAATACTGCGAGAATTGTATTGTGCTGATGAATGAAAATAGCAATCTTTTTTCTAATGGCCTAAATTCATGTGACGTCATTTAGTCATCTGATAACTTAGTCACGTGTTTTCAGTCAATCAGTTCGTTCCTAAATAAATTCGACGTCATAATTATATCGTAAATGTAAACACGCGTTTTTAGCAAATGAGTCCATGTGTTTCCCTATTGTCAACTTTTGCTTTTTGCAGAAACTTTCTTTTAAAAAGTATATATTTGTCAACGATGTAATAATGCACATAGTTAAAAAAAAAGCACTTAATTTAAAAATATTCGCATAGTGTAAAAATTTTTTTTAAAAAAAAATTTTTAAAAATGTTTGAAAATTTTAACATCTGAACACTTTTACCCAATCCCTGAAATTTTAAATGTTATCTAAACCTTTCAAGTTGCACAACTAGTATGCCAATTTTTAATCAATGGGAAACACGTTTGGGCGTTTTCGCGTCTTTCCGCTAACATAACTCCTATGTTCTTTGACGGCCACGATTAATGGCAAAACTTTTCCAACCCAATACCAAGAAGATAAAAAAAAAGATATTATGCAAATGAGATATTTCTATAAAAAGGATAGAAGCTTTTTATGATAAGATATAGCGCGGCAAAACTTAAAAGATAGTAGTGGGGGAATCATTCTGATCAATAGCGCGGCAAGCTTAGAGATAGTAGTGCGGGGAAACAAATTTTGATCAAAAAGCGCGGCAAGTTTAAAAGATAGGTAGTGCGGAATCATTCTGATCGATAGCGGGCAAAGCTTAGTGTGAAATTTTTTGCAAAATCAAGAGTTAAAAGTCCGATAGTTTTGGAAAAGAATAGAAGCCTAAGATAAAGAAGTTGGGAAAATCGCATATAAAAAAAGGGAAATTTAATAGGGTATCGTTCTTTTTGGTAAAGGAAGGAGATCTGCAAAAAAGGGAATATTTGGTATAAGTAATTAGATGAATAGGATTATTAATGGGTAATTGAGATAAAGGACCCAGTTGCGTGATCTGACCCTTTAAAAAACACGGTTTAATTTGGGTTTAACCCCACTTTTTAAATTTAAAAATTGTCAAATTAGAATTTGGAATATGTTTTTTCTTAATAAAAGTTGATTAAAACTAAATATGTCTCATCATTTTGATAACCCCACACCTCTAGCTTACGCGGGAACCGGTACGACATGGTCATCACAGGGTGGCCGGGGCGCAATGGCGCCCGAACTTATATAATTCTGGGGTTTGGTAAAAGTAGGTGGAAGTACGGTTCTACCTGAAATGTACTTTTCAGGGTCGGAGAACATTGCAGAGTTTATAGAGTGTATAGATAAAAATACAGTTACTTGAAACCCCAAAGAAAATCCTGTTCCCAAAAAAGTCACCCAGGGAAGGGCTCAAGATTGGTATTCGATTTTTGGGTTCGTTGTTAGTAAAAAAATACAGCCACGGTTTTTGCGCAGCCCAAAGCTGAATTGGGTAAAGGTTTTTTCCCGCGGTCAAAAAAAAAAAACTACAGTCCCAATTTTATGCACCCCAGCGGGGGAAGAAATCAGGATCCTACTGATTTCTTTATGAAATTTACAAAAAAATAGAGAAAGTTTAGAATTAGGAATGCCCCAAGCAGACTTAGTGGATCATATTTTTAACGACCCCAAACCCACGAACCCAGGACTACGGGGAAAGTAAAGAAAATCCAAAAAAAACAGTACAATTTTTAGAAGTCTTGCCCAAATTCGAAGAGAAAATATTCTTAAAAATTTTAAAAAGGGGTTATCAGAACGATAATATAAAAAAGGCAAGGTAAAAATCCATAGGATCCCCTAATTTTGAAGCTAATAGTAAAAAACTGGAGGTTTGAAATAAAAAAAATAGACCAAATAACAGTAGAAATGGTTTTATGGGGAATAGCCGTCAAAGTAAAAAGGGGTTCGAGAGGAATAGGTTTCATAATAATGATCAAGTTAAAACCGGGGGTTTAAAAAAAATTTCGAAATGGCGAAATGAAAATTTTTAATAGGGGCCCGGGTGAAAAAAAAGGGTTCGAGTGAAAATTTCAATCAAAGGGATGGGCCCAAAAGGGACGAAAAAATTTGTGGGGGTTTAAATGTTTCAACCCCGGGGGATGTCGAAAAAGGAGAAAAATTAGACTTTCTCCAATATGTATATCACCCGTAGAATTTCCCCCACGTTCCTATTTTATTAAATAACACTTTTTTAAAAGCGCTATGGGGACCCCGGGAGCGGGTAAATCATTTAAAATGGAAGAAGTATAAAAGAAAATATTTTTTTAAAACAAAAAAAAAAATCCGAGCCCAGGTAAAAAAAGGGCAAAAAAGGCCGAAATCCCAAAACGGGGGTTGTAGGTTGAATATTCGGATCAGACAATTCAAAAAGGGAATTGGTCATTTCATGTTTGAAAGATTTAGAAACCCATTTTTCCCGGGGGTATCGATTTCATAAGTGCGTAAAAAATCGTATTGATTTTGATAAAGAAATCGTTGAAAATTCAAAATTCACTGGTTGAAGATAATAAGGTAAAAAAAGGGGAATTTACATTTTAAATGGGGTCAGAAATGAAGTTAAATATGGTGGCTAATTTTTTACCCGAAAAGGGGGGAAAAAATAAAATGGAGATAAAATTAAATTGTGCCAAAAAAAAAAGGTTTTGGGGTACTTACTTGCAAACAATTAAAAAAGGGAACAGAAAAATGACCCGGGAATTAGGTCATATCTATAAATATTTAAAAAACCCGGAAGATAACTCGGTTAATGCAACAATATGTGAGAATTGGCCCCAAAAGTTTCCTTTTAAATTGAAGGATTGGTTATTTTATGCGAAACCCCAACGTCATTGGGGAAAAATGGTTATACTTTCCCCAAAATTTTTTTAAGGAAGGGAAAATAATGAGAAATTTCATGACAAGCCAATCGCTGGACACTTAGGCAAAATTTAAAAACGTATCAAAAAAATTCCCACTTTTTTATTTCCCGACATAAAGGAAAATTTTGATAAAATATTTTCTCTACTCCAAAATTGTGCCAAGTTAATAACTAAAAAAACGCGTTACCAGCTGGTCGATTAAATCCAATTATACCCGAATTACCCGGGGAATAAAGATAGTGACGTTAGATTTGTTGGGCCCCGTACCCTATATCGAGAATAAGACGTAACCGCTATTTTTTGGAAATAACCGATCATTTCAGCAAATGGGCAAAATTATACCTCTTAAAAAGGCCTCATCTAAAAATAATGCGGATTTTTTTTGTTTTTTATATCGCGTTATGGAGCCCGAAAAAAATTTAAGGATAATGGCCCCCCAATTTATATCCGAGTTTTTTAAAGCCCCAAGTAAAAAAGATTGGGGCATAAGGCTTGAAAAATTTTGTTGCATATCGACCACAACAAACCCGGATAAAGGTTAATCGAGATATAGTCCCAAATGTTCAAATTATGTTAATGATCAAAAAGATATTTGGGGATAAATTTTTTCCGTGAGTTTGCACGCTATTCGAAAGGGGGGTAAAATGAAACAAGGGGAAAAAACACCGGCTGAATTTTTTTTTAGGTAAAAATTGATTCACCATTTCAAAACTAGTTATGATATGGGAAAAATTTTAAAAATTCCCAAAATTCAAGATATACAGAAAAGCTTTAAAGAAGTTTGGGACTAATTTCAAAAAATTAAACAGGAAAGGGGGGGAAAAATATTAAAATAGACGTAGAAAAGACATAAAAAAAAAGGGAAAGGGGTTGGGTCTTAAAGAAACACACCCTGTAAGTTCAGCAGCTAAAAAAAGTATTTGCTAAATTTAAAAAAAAATTTGGGGGGGCCCTTTTGAGTCTTAGAAGTTAAGAATAATAAAAATTTGTTTATGGAAATCAGGAAAAAGATTAACGGTTAACGTGATCAAAAAAGAATATATCGTCATAGGAAATGTGACGGGTCGAATTAGGAACAGGTATCCCCCAAAAAGTATTTAAAATCAAGTCCCGGAAACCGTACTTCGGAAAAATTTCATCAAAAAATTAAATGAATTACAAATGGGAAAAAAAAATCTGCGGTGAAACGTAAGTTAGAGGCAAAAAGGGTTGGAACCAATCAAACCCAAAATAAAAAATACAGAGAGGACCCCTAAAAACAAATCACTGGTCAGATCACTTTTACCTAGTTCAGTTGGGGAAAGAAAATAAAAACAAAAAAGGGTTTTGATATAATAGGGGTATTAAAATATCAGGGGGTGTTTGGGGGGAAGTGGACCACAAAAAAGTGGCAAAGAAAGGGGGAAAAATAATAATAATAAAAGGAAAAATGTCATCCCGTACTATTTCCAAAAGCAGGAAAAAAAACAGAAGAATTTTCAAAAAGGTTCCAGATAAATCAACTTACAGTCTGGGGGGGGCGGGAACAAGGAAAGGGGAAACCCCGGGCCAGCCAAGGGGGAAAAAATTGGGAAGTCAAGGAAAGGACGACAAAAGATTTCCCCCCCCTACAACAAAAATTCCAGTACAAAAGAGGAAAGAAGAGTATTTGCACCCTTCGTTGGGCGTGAATGTGGGAGAAAACATTTAAAAATTGGGGGTTTTATTGTTTCATTTTTTTGATCTTCCAACAAGTGGTCGGAAAAATTATTGCAAAGAAGGAAGTCTCGGGGGTGCTTAAAAATTATAAGCCGTCAAACACTACAATGAGTGTTTATTTTAATTTTTTTTAAATTTTTTACTTTTTAAAAATTTTTTTTTGAAGAAAACATTTGTTCACACATTTGTTTGCTTCGATGTATGACTTCGTGAGATGCGGGGGAAATTTCCCTTTTGGGTTTTTTGTTATAATAGTTTATTGAAAAATGTTTTTTAATTGTATAATTTTTGTGTTTTATATATGTTGTTTTTATTGTTATGTATCTAGGCATCTGGTTTTAGGGAAACGCGGGGTAGCCAAGGCACTAACAAAAAAAACCCCTGCGCGGCTCATTTGGGGGGTTTTTTTTGAAACCAGATGTGGGGGTGGAGATGAAAATTTATTGTGATATATAAATAAATATTTAAATTGATTGATATTATGGAAATAGAGACTCAAAAGGCATTTTTAGGAGACTGACCCGAAAATCTTGAAAAAATATACAATTTATAGCTTCAACAAAAAAAGGGAGCAAATACCGCCCATATGAAATGTTAGGGGTCAAAGATTGGGTCTGCGCACCCAGAATATTTTGGGTTTTTTGAAATTTAAGGTATAAATATTTTAAAAAATTTCATGTTAAAAAATGAGAGGGGGATTAAAAAACAAATAATTATTAATGTTGGCCTAGTTATTGGAGTAAAAATTTTTTGTCACGAGTTTAAATTTAAATTGAATATTAAAAATTTTTTTCTAAGATGATAATGAAAATTAAAAAGTTAAGATAAATTTTGGAAATTATAAAAATTAAAAAATTTTAAAATTAAAAATTTCAAAAGAAAAATTTAAAATCAAGATAAAAAATTGGAAATTATAAAAGTTAAAATTTAAGATTAAAATTGCAATGAAAAAATTAAAGTCAAGATAAATATTTTTTAAAACATTGGGGTTTAAAAAGAGGATTTAAGATTAAAATTTAAATAAAACTCAGAAAACGAAAGAAATTTAGAAATAGAGATTTTACACCGTAATTTAATTGGGGGATTGAGAACCCCCTTTAAATAAATCACGTTTTTTTCTTGGGGGGGGTTGTGAGTCTTTTCGGTCTTTCCCCCTAACATAACTCCTATGTTCTTTTACGGCCAAGATTAATGGGAAAAAATTTTCCAACCCAATACCAAAAAGATAAACAAAGAAAATTATGCAAATGAGATATACTTAAAAGGATAGAAGCTTTGATGATAAGATAAAAGCGCGGCAAGGTTTTGAGATAGGGGAGTGCGGGGAAACATTTAATCAATAGGGGGCAAATTTTGAATAGGGAGTGCGGAATCATTCTTTATCAATAGCGCGGCAAGCTTAGAGATAGTAGTGCGGAATCATTCTGATCAATAGCGCGGCAAGCTTAGAGATAGTAGTGCGGAATCATTCCCGGGTCAATGGGGCGGCGGGTTAGAGATAGTAGGGGTGGAATTATTCTGATCGATAGCGTGACAAAGCTTAGTGTGAAATCTTGCAGATCAAGAGTTAGCAGTCCGATTTGTTTTGGAAAAAAATAGAAGCCTAAGATAAAGAAGTTGGGAAACATCGCATATAAAAGGAATTTATAGATTGCCCCCAGGTAAAAAGGGAAAGGGGAAACTGCAAAAAGGTAAAAATTTGATATAAGTAATTAGATGAATAAGGGGTTATTAATGATTTGAGGGTAAAGGATCTGGTTTTCGTGATCTGACTTAAAACACGGTTTTTAAATTTTGGGGGTTAACTTTTTCACTTTAATTAAAATTGTCAAATTAAATTTAAGTAAAAATAAGTTATTCCAATAAAAATTTTTTATTAAGAACTACTATGTCTCATCATTTTGGGTAACCCAAAACCTCTGTTTCGCGGAACCGGTACGACAAGGGCATCCCCAGGATGGCTATGTCGCAACGTGATTGCCGTTATCATGTGACCATCGTGAATTTAGTCCATTGAATAACACTGTATATCAATGGTCTCCAACTCTCGGGCCGGTCCCCGGATAAAATAGTACTGGGTCGTACAGGAACAGTAAACTATTTCCATTTTATTTCTCGGGTTTGAGCAACTTTCTAAGGAAATCACTTAATATTCCATGTTAAATCACTTTATATTCATTCCTTAATGCAACAATTTTATTTTGAGGGGGCATGTATAAATACAATAAAATTAAAAATATTAATTCAAAACAACCTAAAGCATAAATAATCAACAGACCCTTCCCCTCTTCCCAGCGGGCCGCGAAAAAATTATCAAACTTTGTCCGGTTTGCACACACACACACACACACACACACACACACACACACACCCACACACACACACACACACACACACACACACACACACACACACACACACACACACACACACACACACACACACACACACACACACACACACACACACACACACACACACACACACACACACACACACACACACACACACACACACACACACACACACCACCCACCACACACACACACACACACACACACACACACACACACACACACACACACACACAAAAAAAGAGAGAGAGAGAGAAAGAGCATTATTTCAACATACATTGACAAATGTACTGCTGTGACCCTAAAAGCCCAAGAGCCTTGGAAAACCATGGAAACCCTGACCACTGTGGGTCCCATCCGGAGGCACCTGGAGAGAGCCGAGGCTTTTGCCCGCTTTCGCCTAACTACCGGACATTGGTTGGTTGCTGATGAAGCCTCCATGCTCAGCGGTTATGTCAGAATGGATGGCAACCACCCGTTCCAATGCACAGGATTCGATAAATACCCGCTTAACGACGTCGTCAGTCGGCACCGGGAGGCTCGGCGTCAAATGGTCAAGAAGACAAGCATGGGCGTTGGATAAATAAATAAAGAAGAATGAAAAATAAGCGGACATCAAAGAAAGGAAGAAAGTACCAGTGCCCGCGTTCTGGCAAACCGTTTGCGACCCACTTTCAGTAGCCTTACGATGTACGCTCAAACGGGTAGGAATTAAACGGTTTTCGCCCTTTTTATATATTTCGAGAACTCAATTAAGTGTCATCATCGAACTAGGAACTCAATTTGTTCTAAACTGCTGTAGATTTAGCATTTTTCACTCATGGAAATTTCGTAATTATTCCCTGAGAAAGTGCAGCAGTAGGTACAGTGAAAATCGTTTAACATGAAACTGAAGGGACTGAAATATTTTTTTGGGGTTAAAAAATTCCGGGAAAAGAAAACTGCAAAAAAAAAAACAAAATTGTTTATATGAGTACATTTTACTTATATAGATATGTGTATATGCTTGTATTTAATAAAGATTAATGAATCAAAGAAGTTCACAAGAATTGAAAGACAAGTTTTTTAAAACAGACCATTTATTTAGTTTTTGGAAAATAATTTGACATTTTTCTTTGAGATGTCTTTTTTAGTATCAAATCATCAACAAATTGTTCGATGTCGTCCATTTTGTTATTCATTTCATTGTTGATAATGTAGAGTTAGCTATACCAAAATCTTTACAGTTTTTCGTTTCTGTCTTATGATTTTGATCAACAGCCTTAGGATGTCCATTGTTATTTTAAGGCTGTTTTCGGTTAATGTTAAAGAATAGGACTCGAATTCGGTATATTTTTTCAGATGTAAAAGTACTTAAACATTAATATTATATTTTAGCTTCACTATCCTGTAGAAAAATATTTAGTTTGTCATTTTTAACAGATTTGACACAATGTTTCTTTGAAAATAAAATGGGTTTCGTAATCTTTCTTTTATCACGTAATGCCAAATGAGTTATCCTTTTATATTTCAGAAAGAAAAATTAACTATTTAAGGAATCTTTTAAAAATTTAAAAACACTATATTGTAAACAAATGTATGAGATGCAATGATACAAATTTTCATGAAAATAGAGGCAATTTTCTGGCTGAAAATGTTCTTTGCGTTTAGTTTAAGCTCCCGTACATTTGGCGAAAACATCCTTAAGCAAAACAGCAGTTTGCTTTACCCTTGAGCTCTTTGTCATCGTGCTCATAAAAAAATTCTTTTAAAATAGCCGGAAAAAAAGACCCTGCGAATTAAACTCACTGATTTTTACTCACACTGCGATGTAGATGTCACCGAATCCCAAAGCTACCTGTTGAGAGCAGAAATGTTTTTGTGTGGCGCTTGCAGGGATGAAGGGAGAAAGTAACTTAGATAAAACAAATTGCCTCGTGTCATAAGCTATTCTGAGGGTATTGTAAAGCCAAGTTATCCTTCCTTTTATGAAACATTTGGAACCACCTCTCTTTCATTGAGTGGTTGATGTTTTCCGTAATTTGCTCATTACCAGAAGAGGAATCTTCTCGTGTTAAGCGATTTTCTTTTCGTGTAAAGAGAAAAAAGTTGCATAAAAATACATCGTAGTTTGTCGGGTCCATTGTATTATTTCGAGTTAGCCAATATTTCGTATTAAGCGTTTACGGGTCGTGACGGCTCACGCGTTTTTTTCATTAACAAATCCTTCGGGTTCTTTGGGGCCAGAATAAATGGCAGTTCTTTTCCAGCCAACCCGAGAAGTAAAGCGTGAACGAAAGATGTAAATTAGGAAGCTTTTAAATAACAGAAGTTTAGAGTAAGCGGTGTGGCATTTGGGGAGTGTTATGATAGTCCGTGTTACAAGTGTGAAGAGTAGTTTGAGAAGCTATTTGACAGCCAAGAGAGGTTATCCGTGACAAAACAGCCTTTAGTCAAGGTGGATACAATTCTACGCCAGTAAACTGAAACTTCAGCTAGGATCAGATAGATTGCTGCTTCGTTGGATATTAAGGTAGGAGTTATCATTTAAATATTCGGATCCATGTTTATATTGAATTTGAGATTAGGCGAGTTAGTTATTGATAGTGGTCCGGGTTACGTTATTTCGGTATTATATATTGTGTGTCTCGTCACAGTAGATTCTCTCACATATCATATTATTATCTAATCTGTTATTGGTTTAAGTTAAGATCTTAATAAAGTAATATTAAGATTATGGCAACGTCTAGTTCTTCCTTTAATCCCACACCTCTAGTCCACGTGAATAACGTAGAGGTTGGACCTACCACAGCCAATACATTAAAGACTAAACGTATTTCACTGAATTTTGTGTTTTTTCATAGTACTAGCATTTAAATAATTGAACACAGGAAGTATGTGTCAAACAATTATTCACATTTAAGGTATCCGAACACGTTGAAAATGACGAAATTCAGTCATAACAGATATTTTAGTTTTTTTATATTATTGGAGTATCTTTTTGGTTTTACAAAGCATACTTTGTTTTCTTTCTACGCCACCTAGAGGACAAGTTACAATTAATTTTATAAAGTTGGAAAAACCGGAAGTGGGTATTAGATCAACCAGAAGTGGGCATTTAAATTTCTCAAAATCTATCATGGTGAATCTAATAACTCAAAATGTTACAAATGTATTTCTATAAAATGTTTTGATCTTGATATTTACGTTATTTTCTAGAGAATGTACTAAAATATTTCTTATTGTATATAAAACTTTTTGAGTTATGGTTTGTTATTTAAATAATGTTCTCATAAAAAGTGTCACATTTCTTATAATGTTTACTCAATCAACTCTAAAATTTTCAAATTTTAATAAAACATTAAAATTTTAGTACATTTTCTTGATAAATGCATCTAATTTGTTGTAATAATACTTTTACTAATATAAAATTATTACTTTTTACTTTAATTGCTTTGAAGTTTTTCAAAAATATTGCTTAAATTTCACTTATAACTATGATTTCTGTAAAATTTAGGTAATTTATTTTAAATATTAGTAGTTAAATATTAGCATTTATTGTTATTGAGTCAAATATGCTACTTTGTTAAAAAGTGTTTCGAACGTGTTTGGATACCTTAAAATAACTTACGGTTGCTATGGCAAAATATATGAAAATAGTTTACCGCTATCAAAAATGCCTGGTTTTAACATATTCAATCAACTCTCGTAAATAAAAAAATTCAATATAACTTCAGACTTTTGGTGCTTGCGTGTTACATCGTTGATAAATTTCAACACACGAAAATACATTGCCAGTTCAAAAAATGACGATAAATGTTGTCATCGTTATTATTACTGTATTTGAACGTGCGTGGGAACGGTTTCCAATATTAGCTGCTTATAACGGCATTTGGCGAAGTCTTTCGATTTGATGAAATTGTCCGACGGTATAATAAGTAAGTACCTAATTTTCATTGGGTTGAAATTATTTTTTAGCATTTTTCAACAACAATTATAATAGATAAATACTTTTTTCCCAAAGTAATTAATTCAATTTTAAGAAATATGTAATTTTAGTATAAAAAATTTTGTATGAAAAAATATATTTATTTCAGATTTTTGTTGACGACAGAAAATACATTTTCTAAGTAAGAAATAAAAAAATGGAGAAACATTTGCTTAATTGCTCCGAATTATTTTTATATGTAATTATATTACAACTTAAAAGTAAATGATGAATAAATATTAAACGAAAATAATATAATTTATAAATAACAAGAATTTATAAAGATGCTAATTAATTTTTATAAATTCCTTCATTTTAATAGCATTTTTAAAATTATTTTGTTAGTTTTTTTTATTTTCTGAAAGTAGTACCTTTAATATTAATATCAAAGTAATAGTAAACATTTCATTTTTTTACATGTAATTCATCATGTTTAACATTCAATAAATGGAATACATAATTAAAAAAATCATTTTCTTTATTTATAATATATAGCATTATAATTGAAAACAGTAAAAAGTTCTCTCAAAAAGTATAACTAAATACTTTTCCTGAAATTATGAATTAAAAAATACTGTATTTTAGAATTTCAAAACAGATTTGATTAATGTTAAAATAAATAAACTTTTTTAAAAAATATGTTTATTTTACTTGTTTTGTTGTCACAATTTACATGTAAAAAAATAAAATTTCTTTTATAAAAAAGGGGATAGTATAAATGTACCACAATCAGAAAGTAACGCTAAAACCAAAAAATGCTTAAGATGATTTAAAAATGAACTAAAAAACAGTTTTCTCTTTTAAATTCCCAAACACTCTGCAGGAATTCCACTTCCAACTTTTCTAATAACGTTTCAAGTTACAAAACAATTCAAAATATAATCTCTTTTTCTTGAAATTCTCGAAATTAGTTTTTGTAGTATCTTCTTTTTTCTGGTTAACATATTTCAGAAGAGTGTAAAAAGCTTTTTCGAATATAATGTATAAAGATTTATTTAAAATGAAATCTATATAAATAAAATTAAATGCTTGTGTGTATGAGTCTGTGTCTCTCATGCCTTTCCAAACCGTTTCCCCAAAGGGGTGGATGATGGTTTAATTTGCGTTGAGGATAAATATTCCCGTTTTGTGAACTATTGGACCTACAGACTTGAAATTTGGTAGGCATGATCCTTTCAAAGAGTAATGTTCACTATCAAAAAGATTTTTCGAAAATAGATCCTCCAAGGGGAGTTGTGAGGGTTTTATAGGGAGTTAGAGATAACTATTTTCCTTTTTTGAACTATTAGACCTTCAGACTAGAAATTTCGTAGGTATGTTCCTTTCATGGAGTAGATCCGCTAAGAAAAGGTTTTGCCAAAATCGACCCCCAAAGGGTTTGTAAAGGGTTAAGAGCTGTTATAGATAAAAATTCACGTTTTTCAACTTTTAGATCAGCAGATTTGAAACTTGGCTGGTATATTCCTTTCAAGAACCGCTAAAAAAGAGGCTTTTACGAAAATTGAACTCCAAGGAGCTTGTGAGGGGTAAAAGGGGTGTTATAGATAAAAGAGAATTCCGTTTTTTCGAACTATTAAACCTACACTTGAAACTTAGCGGCATGTTTCTTTCATGGGATAGAGATTCTATAGAGAGGGTTCTGCGAAAAGTGATATCCAAAAGAGGTTCCGAAAGCATTTTATAAATAAAAAAATCCCTTTTATTTCCCTTAAATTTAACTTTTTATTTTAATGTTTAAAGTTTTTCAGATTTTGATTTAATGATTATTGAGTCTCACAGAGTGAATGATCACGGAGTAATTTCATTATAATTCTCATCAATTTTTACTAATTTAAATCTCTAAACAAATTAATTTGAGGTTATGTGCTTCTATATTTCACTTATTTTTACTTTTCAGTTATTTTTTTTATAATCACGCTAAAATGCATTTCTTTAATTTTTTTACATTAATTTAATTCTTTTCAGTACGAAATTGAATTGTAATTCCTTATATTATACAAGAAGTTAACAGTTTCAAAATCTCACCTCCCCGTATTGGCTGGCCGAATGCCAAAACTCTGCGTAGAGAATAGTCACTTGCATTGGAGACCAGCAGAGAACGAAACCACACAGGACGATGCACACCATCTTGATTACCTAGGAAGGAGAAGAAAAAAATAATTTGATTAATTTGTGACAGGTCTATCCGCGTTCCTTTAAAAACTAATCCTCTTGTGAAATATTGGGTCTTTAAAAATTATTATATCATATAAAACTTTCTCCCGAAGAAGATGTGACCATACAAATTAAGACTGAAGTTGAAAGTTTCAGGTTAAAGAGAGAGAGAGAGAGAGAGTGGTTAGACTGCTACTGGAGAGCAGTGAAGTGAGCTGATTAAACTTGAAGTGAGGCGTAGATATTTAGTAGCTGATAATTGTATTATTAAAGTTGACAAATCTGTTAACTAGGAATTAAACTATATTAGGTAGCTAATAAGTAGAAACTATTGACTAGACGTAAGTGATCTAATTATTTAAAGTCTTCTCATATTTAGCATACCTCGTTGATTGCCTTCCATAGTTGATATTTGGGTGCAACTCTTGACTTTGGTTAATTGAATTTGTGTTGTTGTTGATACTGAGAATAAATTGAGCTATTTTGAATATGGCTAGTCTTCTTTCCGACTCTCCCACACCCTTAGACGCGACATGCAGACATTTACAAATCATATTGAAATATTATGGGCGATAAACTAATTTGCTGTTATTTGAAATATTATGAGGATTTATTTGCTGTTGGAGGGACGATTACATGCGTGAAAAATATAAACTATTGTATTTAGGAGATTTCATTTGTACAACTGATTTTTTGTTTACATGTAATTACCATATTTTTGTAACATAAATGTAATTTAAAACTAATTTAAGAATCTCACACAAAAGTTTGGTTATGAATAAATAATTAGGAAGAAATTAGTAAGATTTTTAAAAATTTTCATCCCCATGTAGTTTTGGGGTTCATTCCCTTCTTCGAACTGCTGAATGATTCAAATAGCCAATGATGAAATTAAGTATCTGATAAAAATATTAAATTAAAAAGTAAATAATAGTTTTAAGTGTTAGTACTTACGTTACCGACATAAATAAAAAATAAAATCAGAACTTTATCAGATTAGTCGTGCTGGTAAACTACGAAATGACGTTCTTTTAAAAACTAAGTAATTTTCATTAACTCAGCGATGTTCGATATTCACACAGGAACTGATCAGGACAAATAGTTCCAGAAAACTATTTACTTTTTCCTTCAGCAAGATGGTAGATTTTTTTCCAACCCTACGTGGGCGTTGCATTTTCTCTTATTACACTTTTGCCCTATACTGGGGGTTGAATAACAAACATTTATCCATCAAATTCGGAGTCAATGGTCGTCGTTGCAATAGTGTGGTCAGCTAAAATTTATATCGGAGGTTAAAATCCACATTACAGACAAAAATATATATTCATTACTAATTATTTTAGTCTCGTGTCATTCTAGGGAACCAAGTATAATTCCCAGAAATATAAAAAATATGAAAATCTTACGATTTTCGAGGAACCCGGGAAAGAAACTCTAAGTATCTTGAAGCTACGAGATACATCAAACATAAATTATGTGTAGCTTTGAAACGAAATTAATGTATTTTGAATAATTAAATACGGCTATGAGTATGATTTGGGATAAATCTTTAATGTTGCATCGCTTACTTCTCATGACGATGTCTCGCTAATTTACTCAGTATGATAATTCCATTTTAATGTGTATTTTAAAAATTTGCCTTGATTTGTCACATGAAAACTAAATATATACTCCAACACTTTCTACTTATATTTAGTATTACGTTCAATTTTCCTTCGATATGTAAGGTTTTCTCTTGTATTTGATGATAAAGTTAAAAGCTGGTTACGAAGTTGTGAAAGTCTTTCAAATGTATAAGAAAGTTCTTTTGGAGTAAATCTGAATTTTTGGCGAACTCTTTAGCAATTATGGTAGATTTTACTCTAACAGAAAATTAACACCCCTCCTCTTTATATTCACTATAGAACAGATTAAAAAAATACGTAAATATTGAAACTATAATTTCTCTGAAGGCAAATGAAACGCATAGTAGCTGTCAAATGTTTGACTCTAATTTAATTTTCTTCGTCATCCTATATATACAAGGAGGATACATAGAAAGAGGAAGTACTCCATGATGGCTTCTTGAGAATTGCGGCCATATGATCACCCCAGAACGTTCTACTACACTACTAAAAAAAAAAAAAGCAAAAAAAAAAAAAAAAAAAAAAAAAACCGTTGCGTAGCCATGCATGGGCATAAAACGGAGCATACAGGTGTAACAAAACACAATACAAAAAAAAGGAGCAAAAAATAATTGTATGGGAGCTTTAATTTTTTGGAAAGGTGTAAAAAAATGAACTAATGTTTCAGAGCAGCAATTTGGTTGCACGTAAATAACAAAAAACTTATTGCTTGGAAAATGATAAGGATTTTTAATATGGTGGTGGAAAATTTAACTTTAAACCCCACACAAATTTTTTGTTTTTGATCATGAGATTAGACTTTGGGAAAACTCTTTTCAATCTTGACGGGCGTCCCCAAGTTTTGGGATAGTAACAGAAGGCTTTGGCTTTAGCAACAGACGCCCGGAGGCCCATGGATGATCGAATTAAGGTCAAGAGATTATGCTGGCCATTCCAGACCCCGTATTGTTTAGCTTCAATAAGGTTCTCCACAAGAAAAACCGTATAAGGTATGCCATTTTTCCACTAAAAGAATGAAATCACCAACGACTTCAGCGTAAGGTACAACAAGGGGTCTCAAGATCTTCTCTGCTTGTCTTTGAGCTGTCAAATTATCCTTCCGAATGATAGGTTGGGCAATGCGTCGGCAAATGAAGAATCCAGCCCATACCATCAAACCACCTCGTCTGTAATGTGATCTTTCCTGAACGAATATAGGCTTATTTCGAGTGCCCTTTTCTCACCATACCAAAACACGTTTGGTGTCACCTTTAAACTAAATCGGGACTCGTTCTTAACACAAGAACGTCTGGGATTTCGATTACCCTTAAACGTCCACTAGTGTCATTTTGACACCGCGACATAAAATATATACACTCTATAACAGCAAAAAAAAACTTAAGGGAAAAAAATGAAGCACCAAAACTAGTTGTCAGATAAAGACAAAAATTGGTGGGAAGAAAGATTGTGTACGGAATACAAAATGATTAAATTTCAGAAAAATTTAATGATGTACTTCAGAGTTACGTAGTTACAAAGTAACGAGCTCAATAAGGGTTGACCCATCTCTAGCATAGATGCAAGCTTCCACACGAAGTGGCATAGAGTGATAAAACACCCTGATGGTCTCCTGCGATATTTGTTGCCAAATTTGATCCAATCAATGGCAAGGTCATCGACATTCCCTGGTAGATGCAACCGCTTTCCCATCATATCCCAGACATGCTCTATTGAAAAGAGATCTGGCTATCTGGATGGCCAAGAAGTTTTTGACAAACTGTAAGACAGTTCATAGCAGCACGCGCTACATGTGGTCTGGCCTTATCTTCGGAAAAGTAAGGCCAAGGTACTGCAGAAGGAATGGTAGCAAAACAGTTCTCAGAATGTCGTCGACGGACCGTGGTGCTGTAAGTGTGCCTCTAATGATGACCAAAGGGTCCGGCTGTCAAAAGAAATGGCAATCCAGACCATAACTCCTGATTTAAGGCCTGTGTGGCGTGTAATGGTGAAAGCAGGATCGGTACGCTGCCATGGGCGTCTTCAGACAAGCCTTCGATGATCGTCAGGACGCAGTTGGAAACCAGATTTGTCGCTAACACACTATACGTCCCCATTTAGCTTGATTTCAACCTGACCTCGTAATCTGACTCGACAGTGTGCTGGCGTAAGTGGTAGGTGGCGTAGAGGTTGGTACGAGCGTAAATCTTGCTCTATCAGAGGTCTCTAAATGGTCATGGTGGACACTCACGTGTGAGGTGCACGTCTGATGGTCGATAACGATGAATCAAATGCTGTGACAGTTGATCTGACAATCAATCTGTCCTCCCGAACTGCTGTGGGCCTAAGTCGACCGATACCATCATGACGCTGTAATCTGCCACTGTCCACCCATTCTTGTCAGAATCTCTAATGGCCCATCACTTCGACCCATACCACGAGCGATTCTCCGATTTGCCTAACATGCCCATTTTAATCCAATGATACGACCTCTTTCAAACTCGGACAGTTGTTCGTAATGAGCTCGAATCCTGCGCCAATAATTTTTTTAGTCGTTGGAAGGTATCCTAAATCGCAATGCAACAGAAATTTTGACACTCATAATGAAAATCGCTTCTTATAGACAACAGCTGAGTGTGCAGTTTCGATGCGCTGTAAGCTTCCGCTATTCATTCGTTGGACACCGAATATTTATCATTTGCATGGTCGTACAAATGTCTTCGCATACGAAATTTTACTACAATCAGGCAACTCCTTCTTGGTGCATCGGTGTTTTTGTTATAGAAGTGTAAAATAATTGTTTTAACTAAATAAATGCAGGTCTGCTTTTCAGTAGGGTTTAGTTTTAAGACTTTTAATATTATTTAATGTAATTAACATATTTTATGGCCCTTTATATCATAAGAAACTGAAGTTGAAATTATGTTTTGTGAAGCTTGTTGGACCACTGCTTTGTCGTAAAATATTTTGAGTCACCAATCTGCCAGGAACATTACTATTATGCGGTATCCATTCTCTAGCGATATCAGGATTTATTGGAATGTAATCAATTATATCTATTTTTTCTTCAGATTCTTCACAGTCACTTTCACTCAATCTTATGTCTTCATCGGAATATAAATTAGAGCCGATCACACAATTCTGAGAAATCTCTCGCAATAAATTAGCAATTTCGTCTGGACTTAGATCTTTTCTACGAGCCATTGTTTCAGGGTATCTGCTCTGCACAAGGTTCGAAAATCGAAGGATTTTTTTATGAGCAGATAACCAAATGATATGTAACGAAATACTTAGACACAACAATTTCAGAAAAATAAGTTCGTTTCCGCTGTTAACCCAATAACACTGCATTCAAGGTCAAATAAATGTGTGATAGTACTTTGGGAAGTTTGTTTTACTAATGGTTATGATGAATGACAGCTATTTATGGTGATGTTGTTGTTGTGACTAATGCCACCTGCCTGACGAAGTCAGATTGGGGTCTAAGGGTTAGAATTTTTACGCCTGTCGTTAGACTTAGCTTTGAGCACCATGCAGGTGACAGTACGATTTTGCTTGGTTCCACCCCAATTTAGAGGGAGAAAACCCTGGGGGTGGTCAGGGGCCTCCTACCTCTCTTCCCCTTCCACCAACCACACGAGAGGACGGCTATTTAGAGTAACCCCATGCCGCAAAGGCACTATACATTTACAAATATCCATGTCTTCTCCGGGATTCGAACCCAGTCCCTACGGCACCGCAGTCAGCATCGCTAACCACTATACCGGTTTGGCGACATTTATGATGATAAATTGCCTTGCTGTCTAAATGACACCAGCAGACGTTCTAGGAATTTTAGTAAAATTTGTCCTTATTAACCTAGAGCCACAAATCGTTTACTGTGTAATTACCACGGAATATAATTTAAAGTCACGAAACATTTTAAAATGCCCTGTAAAAATGCGGAAAGGAGAACAGACTGAACAGGCTCCGGTGTCAAACTGACACCGATGGACTTTCTAGTGTTAAACAGTACTTGACTGCAACCATTTTGCATCCAATCTTGACGTCCAGCAGTTTCCTTTCTCGTGCCCCAAAGTGTCTTGCTGTCAATGGAATAAAACCATTGGCCTAATATGCATATAGTCCACCTTCATGGAGCCTACTTCGGATTTTTTGGCTTGAGGTCCTTCGTCCTGTCGCCAAAAGAAGTCTTTGAATCTGCGGCTCATTGTCTATATTGTCTAGAACAAGGTCATCCACGTGTTTCCAAATTATTTGCTGTGGAAACACGTGGATGACCTTGTTCTGACCGACGTCAAACATGCTCTGCTTATAGGGATTGATTTCGCAGCCTTCAAAGACACTTATTGCCACTCCAACTGTGGTTACTGTTCAATTACAACAGTCCACATTACAGTTCTTTGTGTTTGCTCGGATTCCAGACTTTCGATTATTCTCCAAGTCATGGATTCCGGTGGATGACTTTGTCTCGGGGCTCTTTTTCAGTGACTTTTTCTCAAAACAACAGCCGAAAGGTTCAATCTCCTCACTGAGATGACGAAAACTAATAACTTTTACGAAATCGCGATTTCTCCACTTATAACTATTTTCTGGTTTTAGAAGTCATGAACATTGATTTTCATACGAAGTTTTCTTTTGTTTTTCTGCTACGCTTTAGACTACGGATGCTTTGTTTTAGGTTAGCTATCAGAAAAAATATTTGCACAATATCCTTAAGCCCATGTGCTCCTAATGTTTTTCAGCAGTATATTTTGTACAAACATCTACCTTTTGGTACCAAATGAAATGACTTTGTGAAATTTTTCGACAAATCTTTCTCTATGGTCACTTTGCCGTAGGGCCTAGGTTTGAATCCAGGAGAAGGAATTATTGTTTTCAAATATATAGAGCTCTTGCGGTAGGGGTACTCTAAATAGCCGTCGAACCACAAGACCACTATTGATGGTGGTGGAAGGAGAAGTGAGGCCCCTTATCTCCCCACCAGGATGTTCTTCCTCTAAATTGGGGTGGAAGCGAGCTAAATCCTACTGCCATCTGTATGGTGCTCAAGGCTACGCGGCCAACGACAGGCGTTTATCTAGAAGTCCAACCTGTCTCAGGCTTTGGCGACATTCCTTCATTCCCTTCGGGAAGGACACAACAACAACTAATTCATTTATTATTACAGAAAAAAAGGGAATAATCTCCTTTGGAGATTACTCCCCTGCCTTACAAACGATCTTTCCACCCACTATACTGTTTTGGCAGAGAAGTAAACCGTATGAAATTTCCGTACCAGTAATATTTTCTTATTCTTATAAAAGATATAAATATATATATATATATATATATATATATATATATATATATATATATGTCAGGGTTTGAAAAGTTTAGCTTCAAAATTAAGTAAGTAATAAATAAAAATAGAGCGAACTCGTTACCATCGCGTAAGGATTTGTGGGTAAATAAGCCTATTTAAAGGTGGAGCGAGCACTGATGAAGAAGAAGGCATACTCGAAAAGGCTTAGCTGGTGACTCCTCGCCGAATTGTTGTCTATTGTTCTACTCGGTTGAGCGCCCAAGGGCCGCCATGTTGGATTTTATGTGATTGAGCAAAATAAAGACGTCATTATACGTTATTATAGAGATGATGCCCTCCTCATTTTACCAGCAGGCCTGGGGCCTGACAATATATATATATAAAGCACTAAAATTTAAAACAAATTACAATATATTTTCAAAAGATTAGTAAGGATACATTTTAGTTTTAAAAATTTTTCGCATAGTTTCTCCAGTCACTTATTTTAAATAGCTGGTACATCTTAAATCCGGTTTTTCATCTTATTTTTGAGTATGTTATAGTTGCTTATTATCATTATTACGCTCATTATCACAATTGCTTATGAAATATTATTTAAATATAAATATAATTAAATATTCAATATTATTTCTCGTCCTTTTAACTACGAAAGTCAGAAATTTTTCATATCCATAGATCTAATTTCACTAGTAGAATTGATTTACATTTTAAAGTTCTTCCTTATCTGATTCGGTTATTTTGAAAATTGGCCATATAAACTTGACTGTACTTCAATTCAATATCTGCAAAACTTCCTAAAAGTGAAATTCTGTTTAATAAAGGACTGCAAGTATAGAATTCTATTCGAATCTACTATAAATGTTCTCTCCATTTTTTTTAAAAATATACTTACTAAATATGAAACTTTTATATTTCGGGGAGATTTATTTTATTTAACTTTAGACTGACATTTTTATTTTAAACATCTACGTTCCATTTTCATTTTATACGTATCATTTCAACCTTGTAACATGATTTATGACTTCAATTTAGTCTCGGACCAAACTGTTTTCTTCGATGTTCTCGCAAATATAGTAGGTAGAGTCTTAGAAGTAATTTTGTTTTATATTACTTGGGTTTATATATATCTCAATTGTTTATCAATAAATGGTTTCATGGTTTAATCCTTTTGAAGTTAGAAGCTTTTTTTGTAAAACGCACAAGTACATTTATTATAATATTAAGGTATTTATTTGCCGACGTTTCTAATCAATGTTTACCTGAAATTTTTTTTATCTTTCCAATTTGGGTTCGAAAAGAAATCGAACAGCCAGAAAGGAAAAATTTAATAAGAATAGAGTACAAGGAATGTTTTTGCTATAAAGTGGTGAATTTTAAGCACCTTATGTTAAGCATTATTTTAGTAAAATAAGAATCAAAACTTTGAATGTCTTTTACTATGATTGTATTTCTTTTGCCGAAGGTGTGGTTTAAAATCTGATATCTGAAAACATGGATGTTCTTCCAGATTTTGCATACACGTTATTTAAAGCATGGTAAAGGCTACGAACTAAGAATTTAGCTCTAACATTGAGACATAGCCATCCTGGGATGACCATGTCTTGCCGTCTTAATACAACTTTTTATTAAGAGTAACTTATAATACTTAATTCTAATTTGACAATTATTAGTGGGGGTGAGAGTCAAGCCAAAGTAAATCACGTATTTAAAGTCCAGATCACACCAATTAGATCCTCTATCTCCAATTACATCCTAAATAATCCTGTTATCTAATTATTAATATCTAATATTGCAGCACCGGTTTGGTCCCTGGACCTAGAATATAATCTATAACTTTTTATATAAGAAGATTCTTGATCCGCAAGGCAACTGATTCTTGACTGCTTATTCTCGGTCCGCAAGATTTCACACTAAGCTTTGTCACGCTATTGATCAGAATGATTCCACACTACAACCTCTGAACCTGCTACGCTATGCTATCTTATGTTATCGCTATCCTCTATGCTCTCTTATGTTTGCCACGCTATCCTTTTATAGTATATCTCATTTACATGTTACTTTCGTTTATCTTCTTGGTATTGGGTTGGAAAGGTTTTGCCATTAATCATTGGCCGTCAAAGAACATGAGGTCATGTTAATCAGGCGCGAGGGGAACGTCCACAACCCCTCAAGAAGAAAAACGTGAGGATTTACTTAAGGGTTCTCAATGCCCTTAATAAATTACGTGTCTAAATCTCTATTTCTAAATTTCTTCGCTTTCTGAGTTTTATTTAAATTTTTTAATCTTAAATCTTCATTTTTAACTTTTATAATTTCCAATATCTATTTTTTTGACTTTAATTTTCATTGAAATTTTAATCTTAAATTTTAACTTTTATAATTTCAATATCTATCTTGACTTTAATTTTTCATTGCAATTTTAATCTTAAATTTTAGCTTTTATAATTTCCAAAATTTATCTGGACTTTTAATTTTCATTACTCATCTTAGAATTTTTAATATTCAATTTAATTTTAAACTCGTGACAATAAATTTTACTCAATAACTAGGCCAACATTAATAATTACTGTTTAATTTGTGCCCACTCTCACTTTTACATTTTCGTTACTTAAAATATTTATACACTTAAAACTACCATTCTGGGTGCGCAGACCCAATCCGCTTACTTCTGTAACAACCTGGAAACACTTTGAAGTTATACTTTTCAAGATTTTTCAGGGTCAGTCTCCCTGAAATGAAACTATTTGAGTATCTATTTCCATAATATTAATCAATTTTACGCAATTTATTTTATATATCACAATAAATTTTTATCTCCATCCCTACATCTGGTTTCAACAAAACTCCCAATAGGGCGCGCATCGTTTAATGTGTGTTAGTGCCCTGACTACGCCGCGTTTCCCTGAACCAGATGCCTCATATACGTAACAATACAACAACATATATATATACACATGTTATACAATTACAAAACATTTTTCAATAAACCATTATAACAAAAATAACCAAAAGGAATTTTTCGCATCTCACGAAGTCATATATCAGAAGTAAACAAATGTGTGAATACAAAATGTGTTTTTCTTCAAGCAACAAGTCAAAAGTTTAAATTAAATGAACACTCATTTGTAGTGTTTGACTTGGCTTATAACTTTTAAGCACCGCCAGGGCTTTCCTTCTTTGCAATAATTCTTCCGACCACTTTTGGAAGATCATAAAAATGATTTTTATATTCCGGTCTCCCACGTTCACACATTCAACGATGAGGTGTCATCACTCTTCTGGGCCTCTTGTTTTGTTCTTTTAGATTTCTTGTTGTAAGGCTTGTAATCTCCTTGTCTTCCTTTCCTTGCCCATCCCTAATGTGTTCTTGGCTGGTCGGGGTTCTTCTGTCCTCCGTCGTGGCCTTAAGTATACTTCTTTTCAAATGGAACTTCAGTTGGTCTCTCCTGTACTCTTTTTTCTATCTCTGGAAATAGTACTAGATGACATTTGTCTTTTATTATTATATTAATTATTATTCCTTTGCGCCACTTTTCTTTTGTGGTCCGCGGAAGTCCCCGATATACTGATCTTTAATTCCTTGAGGCGTTGACCAGTGATTTGTTTTATGGGTCCTCTCTGTTTTTTTTGTATTGATTTGATTGGTTCCAATCCTTTTGCCCTCTAACCTACGTTTCACCGCAGATTTTTCTTTCCCATATTGTGACTCATTTAATCCTTGGTGTACTTTTTCCGAAGTACAGTTTCCTGACGATCTTATACTATTTGGGATCCCCTGTTCCTATTCGACTCGTCACATTTCCTATGACGAAAATATTCTTATTTGATCTACGTTAACTGTTAATCTTTTTCCCGTTTCCATATTACAATATTGTTAAAGTTCCCAAATTCTAGGACTCTATAAAAGGGCCCTCAAATTTTTGTTTAAATTTAGCATACTTTGTTAGCCGCTGAACTTACAGGGGGTGTTTCTAATAAAACCCAATCAAATTTTCCTTTATTTTATGTCCTTTCTACGTCTATTATAATATTTTTTTCCCCCCTTTCCTGTTTAATTTCATTAGTCTAGCTCTTTAAAGCTTTTTTGTATATCTTTAATTTTTGAATTTAGAGCTTTCCGTATCATAACTAGTTTTTTAAATGGTGTAATCAATTTTCGACCTAAAAAAAACTCAGCCGGTGTTTTCCCCTTGTTTCATTCACCGCTGTACGAATAGCGTAAGCAACTCATAAGATTGATCCCAAGTATCATGTTGATCATTAACGTAATTTGCAATCATTTTTCTATATCTCGATTAACTCTTTCAGTCCGATTTGCTTGTGGTCGATATGCAACGGGCTTCCCTGCCTTATGCCTAATCTTTCCTTAAGTGCTCAAAAAACTCGGATATAAATTGGGGACCATTATCCTTATTAATTTTATTGGGCTCCATAACGCGATATAAAGTTATCAAAAAATATCCGCTATTATACGAGATGAAGGGGCCCTTTTTTAAAAAGGTATAATTTCAGCCCATTTGCTGAAATGATCGGTTATTACTAAAAAAATAGCGGTTACGTCTTATTCTCGATATAGGATACGGGCCTAATAAATCTAACGTCACTATCTCATTCGGATAATTCGATATAATTGGATTTAACCGACCAGCTGGTAACGCGTTTTATGGTTATTAACTTGGCACATATGGCATGTAGAGACATATTGATCAATAAATTTT
>BMAV01011415.1:0-44874 GCA_019973955.1 Trichonephila inaurata madagascariensis | reverse complement strand
CAACTTTATTATAACCAACAATATATCTATGATTGAAAGAAAACTCTTTTTTTTAAAAAAATTACAAAACAATTTCTCTATCCAACATCACAAATGTTTTCCAACTAATGTCTAATCTGCAACTACTTCCCTGACTCTTGGAAAATTGCCTTTGTAATAGTTTTCCCAAACCATGTAATCATCCAAATTTAATCGACAGTTATAGGCCCAAACACACCATTAGCTCTCTTCAAAAATTATTTGTAAAAATTTTTCAAACTAGTTTGTATTTATTTTTTGTTTGCATTAGGGTTAATACACATGATCCTTTGTAAATTCAGATATTTTAGATTTTCTCGTATGAATTAGAAATAGGCATTGATGCCTCTGGAAGTGCACTCTCAAACAAATACTATCGTATGAATAGAATGGATGACTGTTTTTTAAGTCTTGCAAAATTGTTTCTTATGTGGCCGTTAAGAAGCATTATGTTTATATTTTTCTTAATACTAAGTGGAGGACTGCGCCATCAGAAATCCAAATTAAACACATATTAAGAATTACAGTTAACACTATTTCTATTTTAATAAGTAAGTATTTAACACTTCATGGTTATAAAAACATCACTTTTATAACCAATTTATTCACGTTTAGATCATAAATAATTCGGAATCGTAGCCATACACTTTTCAAATTTTAAAAATTAGTCAATAAACATTCCTCAAAACAATAGGAAGCAATCCTAAATTTATGCCGGAATTGAAGGGATAGAGATGCTTTGTAAGTGCACCCTTGCTTAGTTACTAGAAAAATCCATGAAGGTGAAAAATATGTTTTACACTAGCGACATCTGGCGGATAGCATCAAGTATATTTCACTTACAAATATGTTTTGGTATGAAAGTCATTAGGAACTTGAGGGAAAAGCAAAATTAATATCAAAATACGTTTTTTATTCATTTATTGAAGCAATAAAGCCGCCAAAATATTAGCTTTATAACTCTCAGACGGGGATGATCTGTTTTGATGCCTTTAGATATCGCTGTGGTGTGATTTTTAGGGTGGGCTGCTTAGACATCTTCTGTTGGACTCTACCCAGTGAGAGGATCACGTAGTGGTACTTGGCGATTTTTTTCAACTCAGATATGTGCGATTTTTCTTATCTATCATCGTCTATATATAAGTATCTATATTCCTATAAATATTTCGATTTTGGTAAGATAAATTTGCATAAAAACAGTCAACTGTATAGGAACCAACATTTTTTTCTATTTTTCAATTATTGTACTTTTTATATATAAATTAAAATTCCTGCATTTATACTTTCGCCAAAATAAAACATCCCTTAAAAAAAAAAAAAAACATTGTTTTATAAAAATATTTACTCCAACTAGATATTTGTCAACAAATTACATTTTCTCTACTTTGAACAAAGAAAAAAAAACATTTTTCTGTTTTGAAAATATTGATGCTTCTCAGTTATCAAATAACAGAGAAATAGTTTTGATTGACAGAGGTCTCGCAGCAAAAGTTGCAGAATTTATAAAAGATGTACTTCTGAATTAAATTTGCATAAAATTAAATATTTCAGAAATACTTTTCTCTATTTTTTTCGATGAGTAGAGTTTTTCTTAGAAGAGTGTAGGTAGACTCCTAGTGTGCTGAAAAAATAACACAAGGCCTACAAACATAAATCAATACTCAATCAACTGTGGTAAGAAGTTTCAAGTAGAAGGATAAAGGCACAAATGGGAATCAAAAGGGAAAGGAATCAAGAATGGATGCAAATACAGTACATACAGAATAAAATACAAGATTGCTCACATGCAAACAGTAACATTCAGTAATTAAAATTATACTATGAGGAAGGATTGGAAACATGTGTGATAATAATAATATGTTCAAAATACAAATACATAAATCATCCACATACACACAAATATAATAATACATATACGCATATACACACATATACATACACACATACACAAACACACATATACATAAACACATATACATACACGTACAGTAAATGTTAGGAAACATAAAAAATAAATATATAAATTACAATCACAATAATACCTGAAAAATGCTATTTATGTATACACAAAACCATGTAAAAGAAAATTTGATCTGAACAAAGGCAGAGAAAATTGGAGGCCACGTTGTATTGTTCTTTTGTAGGCAATTCATGATTGTACGTGAAATCTTGTTTGTGTTCTTGGTTTTTCTGAAAGACTTCTGACCTAAAACATAAAATTAGTTTTAATAAACATTTTTCTGGCCTAGTGAAAAAGGTATTAAAAGAAATTTATTCCTCCGAAAAAGTATTCTTTCTCTAAATTCTGTAGAGGAAAAATAATTTTCTACCGACTTTGTAGATTGTTCAGCTTTTATTGAATAACCAAATTAAAGACACTCAATTTCAAAAATATTTTCCATTTTAAATTGAAATTATAAGTAACTAACTGAGATTTTATAAAATTTACACTGCTTTTTAAAGACAAATGTACAAGAAAGATTTCATGTGTACTAAACACATTCAAGCATAAAAAAAATTTATTTTGAGAAAAATAATAAATATCCTTAATATCATCTACTGATAGAAATAAAAAATTTTATACAAGGATAAATTAACATTTTCTGCTTGACATATTTATCCTCAACGGTTAGCGAAATCTGACGTTTAAAAAGACAACAACAAAATTTAATTTTAAATTTAAAAAAAAATTATTGTTTGAATTTGCATTGCAATTGTTACTAAATTATTTACGGAAATACGAATATTCATTTAATCAACTATACTCCTAAAATTTGTTATTTCTTGCACTTGAGAATTTTATTTTGCTAAAATGGAAGTATTTCTTTTTCTATGCAGTACTTTTCATGAATTGTGGTTTATGTTAAGGTATAAAATGAATTAATATGCACAGTTTTTCGTATTCAATTTCCCTCTTATAAAGAAAACAAGTTTAGTGAAAATACATTCTGTAAAAAATTAATATACTTTGTTATAAAGTTGAAAATTTTGCGTTCTGTGTATAGAACATTTTCTACAAAAAAGATATGTTATACAACCTAATTTTTTTAAAACAAAATATGACATTTTAAAAATGCATTTAATTCTTTGAAATGACAGTTTTGCCGATTTTCAAATGTATTACAAGGGGAAAAAAGTAAAATAAGTAACAATTTAATAAATGTCAAAACGATAAAATTAACAGCAAACAATTAAGAAATCTGACCTGATTCGTAAAACAATAAAAAAATATATAAATATTTTCTTAAATTTATAAAGTAAAAGTTCTCAGAAATTCGCAGCAAAATCCGTGAAAGAAATATTTACAAGAAAATTAAGTAGCATAAAATATACTGGTGTAAATAGAATTGCAGCTGCGAACGTCGTTTATCAGAATCAATTGGGACAGAACACCGTTCGGATACGTGAATGTTCGAATAAGAGAAAACCGAATGCAATCTGTGGAGTATATGAAACCGGACAATATACGAATATTGAAAATCATCACATGCAGGAAACGTGCTTGAAGAAAAAGTAAAATACATGCAAAATGTCGCAATTTAAGTTTCGCGAAATAATCACTTATTTTTTGCTCTACCATGGTACACCTTCGTTTTTTCGCTGCAAGGTCTCTGATTCTCTTGAGCAGCAGTACTTGAGTAGGACAGCATTCTGATCGTTGTTCGTACCACTACATAGATGTCTCTAATGCAGAAAACGCGTCAGCATTTGTCGGACGATTGCTAATTCATTGTGATCCTCGTCTTCACTCGTTTCATCGACAACAGGATGGATTATTCTTGCCTCGCCTGCTACAGCATTACGGTAAGATACCTTGCACGACGCTTGCGTTATTTTTTGATTATCTGTTTTGAATTTTTTTTTTTTTTTACCATAAAGCTCTTGCTTTTATTATGGCCTTCAAGTTTTCTTTTAAAGAGATATTTCATAATATATCAACCGGCATATATATATCAACCGATGCATGGCACTGATTGCAAAAAATGCTTGAACAGCACGAACATTCACATCGAAAGGTGTTAGATGTATTTGATTTTTTTCAAGTCTTGAAGATGTAAAGCCTTCCATTTTTGCTCAGAACATGTTTTACATACCAGTTTTAATTGATGAAAAATCCATATTTATGTCCAAATTCAAGTTTTAAAGTTGACTGGATTATTGCTATGGAGATGGTCCTCGCTAAAACCAGGGATTGATTGAGCTCTGCGTTTGGATCGACGACCCGGAGTGATTATAGCGAAAATTTGACTTTTCGCCGACTAGAAAAGCAAAAATTTCTGCCTGCGAAAGCTTAGAATCAGTCACTGGTATCTCAGCCCTTCCCAAGTCAATTCTCGATGAAAGCCTGCACGTTCACCTAGTCCCAGGAATTCCTTCTCCGAAATCTACCGGATGAGCACCCAAGCCATGGCTATGAAAAAGGAGGAAATGGTAAGTGAGCTTAAAACCCTCCCCATGCACTGGAACTGATTGCAATGAGCAAAAAATTTCCCAACTACCTTGGTAGTTGAAGAATAATTCTAACGACCCCATTTCGGATAAAAAACCGAGTGTAAAGTTAATAAGAAAAGCTATGTAAAAGCGAAAAAATAAAAGCAAGGAATTCACGGAAGAGTTTATCTTTCCTAAAAAGTTGGCAGGCCCGTTTCCATCACTAACCAGGATCCCATAGAAATGAGAAATAATTTCCGGACTTAGAACAGGATGTCGAACATCCATTCTGACTAACAATAATGTAACTTCTGATGTAGTTACTCCCCGACTAAAACTCCCCCCCCTGTTATGCTTAAAATCACAAAGAATTTCTGCGATCAAATTAAATTAATTTTCGAAAAATTCCCAAAAATTCAAAAAGAACTGCCGGTGATGTAATTAAATTTTCACAAATGATTTTGAAGAATATCGAACTCTTATCCATCTTGAAAGCGGATAAAGAATTCGAATTCTATGTAATTAACCGTAAACCCGACAAACCGATAAAGCTGTAATAAAGGGCTCCCGAGTTTCTCTAAAATCGAAGATATCACAAACGATTTAGTAGAAAGGCTTTTTTAATTTAAAGTGTAGCAGCTTATTTGAAAAAAACAAAAAACCCTTCCATATTTTCTAATACTTCTCGAGAAACGCCAATAATAGCAAAATATTTGATTTAACAAAATTGGGTTACTACAAGTGAAAGTTGATGGTTCCCTCGTAAGAGGAATAACAATGCTTCAACTGAAATAACTTTCATACTGCCGCGAGCTGCCACATGCAACCCAGATGTTTAAAATGCGGTAACGCGCACGCTACGAAAACTGCCAAATCAAAGAAAGACAGGAAAACCCCTTTTTGTATTAACTGCGAGGGCTAGGGTCATTCGACATGTTATACAAAATGTCCCAAATTCCCACAACCAAAGAAAGGCGCCCCCTTCGTTGATCCAATGAAAAAGAGAAATTTCGCCAGTAAATGGATTAAAGAAGGAATTTCTTTCGTTGTGATAATGATAACAGAAAAGAAGATTCCCCCCGTGGATTCCTTAGCCAAGAAAATGATACCTCTGACTTAATACAAGTTCTGGAACTTTTAATGTCATTTCAAACCTATTAAAGAAAAATCCTAAAATTCTCGATCTTTCTCTAAATTTAAAAAAGCAAGTTCGGACGAAGAAAAACCTGCCTACTAGCAGAAACTCTCATGGATAAAGTTTAATCTCATATTATTTTAACCTTTAAATTCCCCTTTATTTTCTTTATAATAGTTGTCTTTAAAATAATAAACTAAAATTAGAATAATTCTTCGAAGTCAAAGCTAGTGCAGTTTAAAGCTCACTTCAACCTCCAATCAAGCCCACCTCCACAAACACCACTCTCATTGGTTCTCCACTCCTGAAGCCACGCCCCCCTCTCCCAACCAAAGCTGCAACACCATGAACATCGAATAACCAGATAGAGGGTTGAAGACTTCTGACGCAGTCTAGGTATCTCTTCACAAAATCATCCGTCAATTAAAGTTGACTGGTTGCAGCTACCACAAAAGTATACTTGAAAATATCACACTAGGCATTTTTTTCAACAATTATATAACTTGGTCCATCATAGTATCAGCAACATTTCCTTGTTCTAGTACACTTTTTTCTTGCATAGAAACTCTTTTATTTTAAAAATGCTATTAGCACTTGAATGTTGAGCAACATTTGATTTTGCTCTGAAATTTCCTTATTGTTTCAGTTTTGTTTCAGTGCACCATCGCTTTTGAATACTTAATTTACTTGATTTGTTTTTCCTTTTTGTACGAGGCATGTTTAACTATTAAAATGCTGGATGAGAATACGTTTATATATATAAAAAAAACTGTGTGTTAAACTAACAATAAAATAATTAGTCTTGAAAAAGACTTTTTTTGTTAAATCGAAACTAAATATTTCAAAATATGAAATAAAAATTAGCAGAATAAAGAACGCAGTATAGCTCAGCAAATGTAAACAAACATTAAGAATGGATTACAATCTCTTCACTTTATTTCAAAACTGCTTAATTTGTTAGAATTAATTGTTGGCTAGAAAATATGAAAGTGCGTCTGCTAGAGAGAATGATGTCAGAATGTGAATTCTGACGAGCATATTAGTTATCATAACTTTGGGTTTTTTTAATTTAGAGCTCTGAAATTTTGTGAGGTAATAGAGAAATGTGTAAGAAAAATTTAGGCAAAAATTTTTTTTTGATATTTTGACCGATTTTAGTCAATTTAATCGTAGCTTTCCCTTAAAACCATTATTTTATTTAAATGAACAAGTTGAAAAATAAAAGAAACCTTAGGTATGTAGATCTAAAATATAGAATTCATTTTGCAAAAAATTTTTTAAAAAAAAAAAGGGAAAAGTTCCCAGAAATGCATCTAAATAGTTATTTTAAATTAATACTTTATTTTTGATACATTTCCGAACCCCTTTTTAAAAAAAACATTTCTTTTAAAACATCTCAAAATTCCGTTGTGAAGAAAAAGTTTTTTTTTAAATTTTCACATTTAAAACCAAAAAAAAAGCATAATCGGTAAATTTTCCATTAACACAGGAGCATAGTTTTTCCCAGCAACATTATATTGATTTAACAGAAAGACGTTTGGGTTTTTATTAAAAGCCCGACAGGAATTTTATCACATTAAAAGGGTATAACAGAGGGGAAAATTAACCCGAGCTTTTGGTTTGGGCACCCATTTACAAAACAGCACAAACATTTTAGGCATTTGGGGACATGATCCCCTTTCTGGTATCATTTTGTTTTGTTTCTCCTATCGTTTTTTGGGAGAATACAAACACACTGAACAATCCATGTTTTATTCCTCCCAACGATAAAAAACCAAAACCAAAACTTTTGCAAAGGGAAAAAGAGTTGGAAGTCTTCAAAAGGGGAAAAACAACTTATATGTAAAAAAAAGTAATCACGGAAGATAAAGTTATAAAAAGTTAAATAAAACTCCCATGAAATTCTAAATAAGGGGGTTCAGACAAGACCAAAATTTCCAAAAAAAAGGCGCTTTTTTGGGGAAATTGCATCGACTGGCAAAGTACGATCCTGTTCTCCATAACTTTTGGGTAAGAATAAAAATGAACCAAATTTCCCTTATATATTATCAAAACATAAAAAATGAATTTATTGATTTTTAAAAGGGAAAAAAAGTTCACTTATAAAATTTTTAAAAAAACCCCACAGTTTTCGTAATTTTTTTATTTTTAGCCCCCCAAAAAAATCCCCAACGAAGCATCAGTCCTTTTATTCTGATAAAAAAATTTATTTTAATTATTTTTAATAGAGTAAAATTCAAATACTTTCTTTCCCTTTTTTTTTTGAAAAAGAAATGATTTGAGGTTATTAAATCCATTCAACTAATATTCATTCCTCATATACGATTACATAATCGTCCTTTTTTATAATTTGAAGCCAATGGAATAAGATGTTAAGTAAAAAAAATTTGTATTTAAAATGAAAACAAAATTTCCCAAAGATCAAAATGAAAATCGTTTTGCTTTTTCCTTTTTGAGTAGGATTGGAGGAACATGTTGATGACATCTTTGATGAGATAAGAGCATGCGATTAAGGATCATCCTTTGGGAATTAAAGTTTTTTAAACCCAAAAAACATTTAACGGGAAAATATTCATAAATTTTTTTTTTCTTTTTTCTAAAGGGGCTGTTGATGGGTGTTTCCCCATTGAAAAGAACAAGTACATTCCCCGGGAGAACTGGCATCTTTTTTTTGTGTGGCACCATCTAGGAAAATATTAATATCCACAATGTTTTTTTGACACCTATTTTCCCTCCCCAGAAGGGAGGCACCTGAGTTCTAACAACCCCGAAATTGTACGGGGAATTTAATATTGGGGAGGTCACTTATGCAAACAGGCAGCCTAAGTTTTTTTTAACATGCCGCATAATCACACAACGAACGTTTATCAGTTATTTGCATCGTGAAACCCCAACAATTTTGGGAAAGGTTCACACCCCGCAAACTTCGGTGAAAAAGGGCCCAGTGCTAAACAAACTACATTATCCATCTGTAATGTTAAAAACTTCATTCATCCCGATATAAGAATGGTATTTAATAATATATTACTTGCACAATACTTCGTTTTTTACTTGCAAAAGTAATATGCATTTTTTTCATATCACAATTATTCTATCACACAATTCACAATTAACTATTCCGAAGCGTATGAAACTCAAAGGCTAAAATGGGTCAAACAAACAAAAAAAGAAAATCAATATTCTTTAAAACGTACATTTATTTCGAATACTATAATAAACATATGCAACAGAACAAAAAAAAATTTATATAAATTTACATTCAAAATATCACTTTTTTTACTTCCCCCCCTTTAAAAGGGAATATATGATCTTCATATTCTGACGCGTTTGTCAATATACAAAAACAGGCCCCAATTTAACACTTGGCAATATATATACAACCCTGGGGGCAGAGTCTTTTTTTAAAACAACGTAAATTTTTTTTTATTGGTGATTTTTTTTTTTGGTCGCTGGATGTCACAAAGAACATGGCTCGCGAAAAAAACCCCACCCCATATCATAGAGTGAATGATGCCGGGGATAGTAGCAGCCTTGATGAGAGGGGCAACCTGATTGGCTGTTGAGACGTGGTGAGAGGGGGGCTAAAAGGGCCCTGCGAGGAAAAGTTCTGGTTGGGATAAGCATCCTTGAGTGGCTGGGGCTTCCTGGGGATTGGTCTATGGGGAAAGTGATCTGGCCCCAAAGATTGGCTCCCCCAGGTTATTGAGAGAAAAATTAAAAGGGGAAAATTGCCTGTGTGGGTAAGCCGAATAAATAAAGTAAAAAGAAAAGATATTAAAAAATTTTTTAAAAGGTATTGATGCAAAAATTTACTAGGTCATTTCCCAAAGGGCAAATGATAACATTTATATTTTTAAGGGGGGGTTATAGGAGTCAGGAGAATTCTCCTCGGTCTTCTGGTATTATCACGAGGTAAAATGTTTTTAAGATTTAGTTAATTTTTTATTGGGGTAAGGGAAGAGAGCCCGAAGAATTTGGTTTTTAGTTTTTTGAAAAAATTTTTTTAAATTTGGAATTTTAAGTGCTTTAAAAAATATCAGAATTTCTCATATACATTTTTTGCTTTTACAATCTTTCCCGAATAGTTTTTTTTTTTGGGAGGTATAAACTTTTTTAAATTTTCTTTTGGGGGCCCGTATCCCCACACAGGAAAACCCAAAATAATTTCAATATCCGCAAGACGGCTGTGTAGAGAAATACTTTTTTTTTCAGAAAAGTTCATTGTAGAATTCCGGCATTTTAAAAGGGGTATATTAGTCTTAGAGCATTCCGGAATTTATTTCCCCATATGTAAAATTTTGGGTTCCAAGTGATTTTATTACCCAGTAATAGTCCTAGGTACACTGTGTTTTTAGACCATTTGTGGTGTGGAGTATAGTGTTGGGGGGATTGCAGATTTTTTTTTTCCTTGTAAACAGAACCGCAACAGTTTTGTCAATATTAAGTTTAATTTTCCATGTATTAAAAAAATTTCAAGGAGTTGCAAATGATTTTTTTGCGATTTAGTAATGTATTTGTGATTTTTGTGTGTCGTTTATGCATGTATCGTCCGCATAAATATTGAAAGGGTGGTCTGAGGATAAGTAGGTACATTTAGTAAATTTTGAATATTATTGGCCCCAGCAAACTTCCCCTTTTGGGGCTCCGATATTCACTAGATAAGTATTTGAAAAATGTGTTTTGACCCCGCACCCCCATACGTTCTATTAGTAAAAGGGAAGGTTAATGATGTGAATTAAAGCAGGAGGAAAGTTGTAAATTATTAGTTTGTAAATTAGTCCACTAATCCAGACCCGACAAAAGCCCTTTTGGGGTATAGGGCAGGCCCGGGGGGAGGCCCCCCTGAAAAACCCGAAGTAATTTTTTCAGTCAGTCCTTTAGTAGTGGGTGGCAGGTAAAAGTCTTTTTGTAAAAAACCCAAAATGATTTGGGGAATGAAATTTGAATCCGAGATAAAGGTGTTAATCCTGTTAAGAATGATATGTTCTGCAATTTTTCTTATTGAAGATAAGAGGGAAAATTTGGGCGAAAAATAGTAGAGAGATGTATATTTTTTTTCCCGGTTTTTTAAATTTGGGGAAAATGATAGCTTTTTCCCGTTTTTTGGAAAAAATTCTTAATTTTAAAAACTTATTTATTAAGTAAAGGGGAGAATTAGTAAGGGCTTTAAGTGGTAGTTTCTTTATCATTTTATTAGTAATTAAATCCGAACCTGGGGCTTTTTATTTTTTTTAAAATTTCCCTTTCGTAGTTCGTAACTTCTTCCCGGTCCGTAGGAGTGATATGAGTAAAGGGGGGGTTTGCGAAAAAAATTTTTTTAAGGTGTTAGTTACAAGAGTGTCTATGTTAGTATTAAAATTATCTGGTCTTGGGTTATCAGTAAAGTTATCTTGAAATGAATCAGCGAGTGCATTTGTTTTTTTCTCCCTCAGTGATGGGAGGAATTTTTTAAAATTTGGAATATCGGGCGCTTCTTACGGAAAAAAATTTTTTATATTGCCATAAAAGGGGTTTTCTTTGGGATTCATTGCTTCTAGTTTAGTTTTTCCCGGTTTTATGCGAGAATTTTTAAGCTCTTTTTTTAAAAATTTTCTGCAGTCTATTTATAATTTGTTTTTGTATTGGGTTTAGTGTGTTTTTTATATGTTTTTTTGGCTTTATTTTTTTAAATCTTAGAAGATTTTTTAATGTGATGTGGGGGTTTTATGTGCTGTTCTTGTTTGTGATTGGGCGGGAAGGGGTGGGGTCGTGGGCGGAGCGGCAGTTTCTGTGAACAGATTGATTTTATTTTCCCAAAAATTTTAGGATTATTTGTTAATGTAGTCCAGAATTTGAATATTGTTTTTAATTAACGGGGAAACTAGACCAACATGTGGTAACTGCTCTGGGGTTATCCCCAAAGAATATTGGAGTTAAAAAAAAAAATTAAGTAAAAACAGGATTTGGTCTGGGAAAAAAAGTTCCGGGAAAAGAAATGATTGTATATGGATAATGAAAGTTGTTTATAAGGGCAAAAATCTAGAGTATTTGAAGAATTTTGCCCCAATCTATCGGAGTATCTGGGAAGGCAAAAGACCCATGTCCAAAAAAATCGGTAAAAATTTTAAGCCGGTTTCCACGAGTGGAATTATGGGGGGAAAATTCCACGCATTTTTTGGCAAAAATCGCCAAAAAATACACAATTACTGTTGATTTTGAAAATATTTTTTTAAGTCAAGGGTGAAAGCATATTGTCCGCCCTTTGGGGAATATAAATGCTGGTGATTGAAGTGGGTTGAAATTTGGGGATTAATTGTAACAATGGTCTTCGGCGTAATGTGTTGGGGTGTTGGTGGGTTTTAATGATTCCCAAAAATTTTTTAAATTTAAAATAATTGTACCACCTTTTCGCGTGACCTTCCCCCCCCACGATCATTCCTGTAACAGGTGTAATTGGGAATTCTAATGTTGTGAGATGGTTTAATTTTGTTTCCTGCACTAATATAATGTCAGGTGAGTACTTTCTCTACAAAAAATTTGAATTTACGATTTTTCTTAATAAGCCGTTTTGGATTCCATGAACACAAACTCAGGCCAATCAATGAGCGACTAATTCAATTTTTCCATTAGCGGAAACAAACAGTGCGCTCAATTCTTTTTTTTTAGTGGTTTTTTTTGAGCTTTTTGGTTGAGGGGGGGGGAGAATTGCTGCAATTTAGTTGCTGGTAAGCATTGAGAGGGGGGAGAAATTTTCTGGAGTTTGAGTGATAAATTTTTAAACTATTGCTCCATTGTTTTTATTATTAACAGTGATGGGGGGGGTGAGGGGGCTTGGTTGATTGGGCCCGGTTTTTTTTAAACCCGTGCAGCAGGAATTTTTTGCGGAGTGGTGCCATCTGGTGGTTGATTTTGGGGTTAGAAGTACCGGCGGCTTGTGAATATGAGAATCCGGGTCTAACTATGCTATTAACTGTGTTGGTGTAGCTATTGTTTTTTACTTGAGTGCCTTTACGAGGCTTGGGGAATTTGGGACATCCTGAGTAGTTGGCCATGTGGCCGTATGTTTCACAATTGATACAGAATCGGTTTTCAACTTTTTGGATTACACAATCACGCGTTTGATGGGCCTCCCCGCATTTGAGACATCTAGGTGTGATGTGGCAATTTTCTGCTGTGTGGTGGAAACGGTTACAAGAATAGCATTGGGTTACCCCTTTGCCATCGTAACCGTCCACAGTTACATTCATGTAGCTTACTTTGGTTAGGTCAAATATTTTGGTATTATGGATGTTTCTGGGTAACGAGACAAGAAAAATTGGGAGCGGTTGTTTGGTTTTTCGGCCGATAAGTATTGGTGATATTTCATGCTTGTATTAAAATTTATTTGTTTTTTCTTAACTAAATTACTGGTGGATATTGATATTACAATGCTTATGTTTATATACATTTTAATTTTTTTATTCGTGTTTGACAGAACTATCCAATTCAGCCGAGGCACCAATTGTATGTCTTCAAAAACTCGCGAAGAAATTCACGACTACTGTTTTGGAATGATTTTTAAATTATTTAATCCAAAACGCTTATTCGAGTTAACTACTTTTTTCTACTTGTTTTTATATCAATATTCACTATTCTAATCTTTATGAAAATCATTTATGTCCAATGGAAGATTTAAATTTTCCCGATAATTAAGCTTTCTTACCAAATTTGATCGAAGGGAACATTGTTAATTTCCTCACAGAAAAACGAACATAAGCAGAGAGACAGTAAACGATTCAGCACACTCAAACAAGCTTTGGTTACCTGTTTTATAATCCATGGAGAACGACGTTAAACGCCCTCTACCGGCTACACGTAATGCGCAATCACGCTGCATTTCTAAATATTTGCATATCTCCTTTCATGCCAAGTTTCGTTACGATCCCACACAATTACTTCTTGGTGTGCTAATTTTTTTGTCCATGGGTGTATTTTTCAATCATTTATGGAATCATTTGAACAAGAGCTGCACTCATATTTATTAGTGCTTGGAAGGTTTGTGATGGCAAAGCCTGGGAAACAGGAATTAAAAGTCTCCAGTTTTTAAACCAAGTTATTACTTTTACCAAAACCTTGACATGAGAAGAATCATCATCTCTTATAGATGCATAATTAGTGATAACGAAATAACATGTCAATACATTAATCCAAATAAGTTTACGTTTGGATGAACTGAAGTATATTTAACACTATACATAAAATAACTGGTAGAAATAGGTATGCATTAAGTGTTGGTATGTTCAGTGTAAAAAAATCAAATATTCCCATTAAAACAGAAGATAATGCTTTGTATATTTTAGAGGAACAGATTGTAGGAATTTTGAAATTAGAGTGAAATTAAAAAAAGTCTTTTATTAATTTTATTTTGATGTAGTATATAAATATAAAGATTTATTAATAAAAAATAATATAAGGAAAATTAGGGTGGTTTAAAAATAAATACATAAATATAATAAGCTTTAGTATTTAATATGTAATTTTACAGTTATGATAAAAAAAAATGTTATACAAAGGTTAATTGCAGTTTTAGGACATGAAAAATTTATCGAGATATTTTATAAAAATTAGTTACATTGCACATTGCCATTTTACACGTGTATTTGTTTCTTTTATTAAAAACTTCTTTCTATAAGTTGCATATATATACGATTTAAGTATTCTAATTTGTTTTATGTAAATTCAGAAAAAATGGATTGTATAGATTTAAGATCTGAAATTTTAAAATTCTTAGGATATTCCATTTAATCTGGATCCACACCATATACAATTTCTAAAAATTTTATAAAAAGTTTTGTTGACAACCTACAAATATAATGCAGTATCCTGTTTTTGCTTTCTAGTTCCTATGTCACACAGCTGGTTGTTTTTCTAGTAGATTTAATTGATTTTAAAGGACAGACAACCCAATTACTTGTTTGTTTACTTTTAATTGCATGTCTCGGTGTTTAAAAATTTAAGTTTTTATGTCATAAACCTAATGAGATGCATAAATTTTAGAAATCTGCATGATTTGACCTTGTTTTAGCTATTTAATCTGTGGTTTAGGAGAGGATTTTCTTTATTTTTTTTACTGTATCATTTTATTTTTTTCGTTTTAATGACATTTAATACTCTTTTGTTGTAAGTAAATTGAAAAAGACATTTATAAGGTTTCCAGATAATTTTATTAGATATTATCAATAGGATGTAAAATTGAGGTATAATAATTGTATAAAATATTATGCATTTTGAATATTGGCAGTTAGATCCTCGATTTGTTCTCTATTTGTCCTTATAGTATAGTGATACATTCACAGAGTCTGATTTATACAACAGATCAAGAAATGTTTTATTTACTTATAGTGAATTCATGTAATGTTTTAATTAAGTGTCAATAAATAATGTATATAAAAATGTGCATGATTATTAAATAAAACTGTCCGATAAGAATTTTCTGTTTCTATATACGAGTAATTTTCAAGAAAACAATTTAGTTTGTTCTACTATAAAATAATTTTATTAAAAAGCATACTTCCTTAAACATGTTTCTTAATTTATTTTAAAAATGTCCAATTCATTTCTTTCTGAATGTTAGTGACAGGCATTTCTAAAAAAATTCAAACTTTTTAATGGGTAATAATTACAAAGGAAGTTAAACTATAAAACATATCAAATGTTTGTTTATTATTAGATTATTCAAGATACCCAGCCTTCAAATGTGTTAAAAATTTCATTTTCTCCAAAAAGAATTCTTAAATTTTTAATCAAAACTTTTTTCCCCCAACGATGGATTTATAATATCTCCTACTAGGAACAAACTATTAAAAAAACCCAATTTAATTATTAACTCTACTTTTCTCTGGAAACCCGGTAACGCTTATGAAAACTTAAAAGAAAAGGACATCTCAGGAACTTCAAACTCGCAAGACACCACTCACAATGCCAATACTCCATCCAACACAAATCAAATTAAAAAATTCCTCCCCCCACCTGTAATGTTATATTGCACTGACACGATCAGAAACACCATGAAGATAATAAATGCCACCTTTCCTCCGCAGTAAACTCTCAGGCGAATTCATGGAAACTATACACAGATAATTCAGAACAATACAGAAACTTCTGCACTTCGTGTACAACAACAAAATTTTCAATTTCATGTAATCAATCCTAAAGAAAACAGACCTATCAAGGTAGTGCATCAAGACCTCGGTAGCGTACAAAGGGATATTCAGAACGATCTTTTAGAACAAGGCTTCCCCGATTCCAAAGTCACCGAACTAACGGGTAGAATAACAAAACAAAAATTACCCACACGTTTTCATGGTCCACCCCTCCCCCGTAACATTAATAATGCTAAAATTTTCGATTTAAAACTCTAGCTATCTCACCATCAGAGTAGAAGGATTACGAAAGGAAAAGAGGAGTAACACAATGTTACTCCTGCAATGAATTCAATCACACAGCGGAGAGCACAATGTATGACACCCCGCTGTATTAAAATGTAACCAAACACATCAGACCAAAGACTGCCCCATACAACGAGTCGATAATGCCAACTACTCAAAATGCCCCTCTTCCCAAAGCCTCGTAAAGGCAAAACCGTAAACAACAACGCTACACCACGGTGAGGTGGAAAGCATTAATAAGGCCAAACGTCTCCCTACGCTCAAGCTACCAACCCACAAGCAACCGTAGTCTAAAGAAATACACACCAGATGGCGACACGTAATGAGGTTCCTGATTCCCTCCAGCAAAGCTCCAGCCAATCGAAAAGTGTATCCCTCTAGCTGCACCTATTAGCCAACATTCCCGAAAACACCCCACCTCAATATGCCAATAGTCAAACTCTACAACAAACAATGCAAACTCTGTGGCGAGGTACTCACACGCAGCAAATTGCTGCATAATTTCAATGCTCCCCTCCCAAGAAAAATTTAAAAACAGAGATGATCGACTGTACGCCCTATTAGAGGCTATTCTCAACAAGATTATGATGACTAGTCGAACCTCGATTGGCTTGAAACTTTGCTCTTGGACATAAACGGCATATTAAATAAAATTTCACGGAGTTTAAAATTTTTGGCAGAAGTACTCCCCGATCTGAGTACTACTTCAGGGAAACACATCTGAGACCCTCACACAATTTGAGATATTCCTAATTACATTGCTATCGAAATGATTACATCGGAGACGGACGCGCAAGAGATGGAACTCTCATCCTCGTCAAACGTAATATCTTTCATTATAATATTCCCACCCCACCCCTTCAACACATCGAAGCCACAGTGGTAGTCATTACCCCTCATAATTTAAACCCTATCTCCATAATTTCTGTCTATGTCCCCCCTACCTCCGACGAAAGACTTTTTCACCCTCGACTTAGAAAACCTTTTACAGAATAACAGCAATTGTGTGATTTTTGGCGATTTTAACGCCACACACAATATGTGGAATTGTCCCAATAATTCAATCAGAGGATGCCAACTTAAAACTTTTACTGACATTCTCGACCTCAATATTGCTTTCCCTGATACCCCAACCAGGTTCGGGTTCAGATCTGCTAACACTATCGACTTCGCTATCATAAATAATTTTCACTTCCCTACACCATAAATTCGTTAGCAGAACTTTCTTCTGATCATAACCCCGTTTTATTAAATTTCTCTTTTCTTCCTCCGATTCATCAGTGATAATCATAGGGCAGTTACCACCTATTTGGTCTTCTTTTAAAGAAATGAATTTAAATACGATTCAGTTATCTAACTTCGCCGCCATTAATAATCCCACTGTGCTAGAAGAAAATCGATTTTTCACCTCTGCCGTTCTCTCCGCCCATCAGACAGCTTCTAAACCAATGAAATAAAGAATCCGCACTTACACTCCCAACTACATTCAACTTAACTCATTCGCGACAAGAACAGGGGCTATATATATATATATATATATATATATATATATATATATATATATATATATATATATATATATATATATATATATAAATCCTGCACATAAACTCAATATTACAGACTACAAGAAAAAGTTAAAAAGAACTCAGAAACACACACAACAAACATGGCAAACTGGGAGTGGAATCACTAAACACTTTCGCGACAACAGCCTCTGACACGATGTCAAAAGAGATATGGCTTTCGCAAAAAACGCGCTAACATTCCGGTCCTTCTGGGTCGCTAATAACGATGAACAAAAGGCAAATATCCCTTGCACTAACACTCAAGATTTGGCGCTCTCTCGCGTTCTTCTTCTAACATAACCTCTATGTTCTTTGACGGCCACTATTAATGGCAAAAACTTTTCAATCAAATCCAAAAGTGAAACGAGCATTTCGAGGCACATATCTACACTGATCTCATCGCTTTCATGTTTCACAGAAGTGGAAGAAAGATTGAAAGATTTTTCGATGTTATGTAGATCTTTTTTGTAAGTGAATGGACCCTCTCAAGCCCAGCATCTGATAGTGAATTTCTAATGTCATCTAAAGAAATTTTTTGCAGCTATCTTTGAGGATATAATTTTCCTTTCATCTGCAGTTAAAAAGGAATTATCTATATCATTTTGGTGTCCAATATGTATTTTTGATACGATACTACTTATTTGCCATCTGTATGCTGTGTTACTTTTAACGCAACTAGACCATATGCATTTATTTTATTGCTACCAAGGATTTTTAAATGACGGAAACCTTTACTGTCTGAAACAAAATTTCCTGAACGGGGTGGCATCTGAAATAATAGTATTTTACACCCTGTATGTTAATATGTTTGCTACCATAAGAAAGAAAGTTTGACTTTGTACGATTTTCAATTTCTGCCCTCCATGTCAAATAATCATTAAATGAATTAAATTCTAGCTCAATATAGGATTCACACCAATATCATGAACATTTTTAAAATGAAATATTATTCCGCTCTTTTCAAACTTACCATAACATAGAGGACACATATATTTACCCGTTTGATTAATCGTTGAAGTATGAATTTTCTTGATATGATGTTTAAGATTTTTTTGGCTACTAAATTTGACGTGGCAGTACTCACACTTAAAACTTAGAAGATGGTCATTTTTAAAGAAGTCGATTAATGCAATGATATTCAGTCTTAATTTTATTTGCTTGGCGTTTCAAATTATACTTATTCGTGAAAGTTTTTAAACAATCAGAGCAAACAAAATCACTCTCAGGCTAACTAGAATCATTTCCACAGTCAACCTTATCATTCACCACAGAATCAGAATTACCAGAGAAAACAACAGACTCATTATCACACAAAACAGACTCATTATCATATAAAACAACAGACTAATTATCACGCAAAAAAGATTGATTAGCATTCATAACAGAATAAAAAGGAGCATCACACATGAATACTCCTTCCACATTATGATTCAATTTAAGATCAAAAATTCTTTCTGAGGAAACGAAAGTATTTGGCCCTGAATAGGGTCGTTTTCCTTTCTTTTGAGTGGAATCCATAATAACCAAAGCAAAATATAAATTAGAACTTTTCGGTAATCTCATACATAAGGGCGAAATTAAGGTCAAATGTAGTGCTAACTGCAGGAACCGGGCTGATTTATAGCATCAAAATCCCACGAACCATGACGTGGGCGCAAGAAATGTGCGCACCCAGATGCTGAGGAAAGAAACTCGCGCGAAAACAAGCGCATATGACCAGGTAGAAACAACTCTGTTCTTCCTCAAGTTGGTGGTTGGGGCGTGAAAATGTAACAATCTGCTTAAAAAATAGTTCCAATTTGTTTTGGAGTTTAAATTAAGCTAGTGCACAGAAAATTTTTAAGTATCATGTATTATAGAAATTTGTTGGTTTAAAGATATTTTAGTTTAATCTTTTATCTTAAAACACTTATATTCTTTTAAGATTTCAGACATACAGTTAAAAACAGCAACTTGGGGTTTCCTAAAGTAGAGTTTCATGATTACATTCTTTAGAACATTCACTTAAATGACGCCCTTCGCTTTTTGTCTTTGCTATTGTTCATACGTAATATTATGACATTTCGGGTAACTATATCTTTATTTCTTTTTGACATTTTAAACATCTCTGAGAAACATTTCTGTATGCATTAAATTATTATAATAAATACATTTTTCTTCCTTAAAAGTTATACTTATTGAAATGAATATATAGATTTTGCATAGAATATCAGTAACATAATTTTTGAAATATAGATCGATATATTTTTTCCAGATAAACTATAAATTTTATAAAAGTTAATAAGGTTTAATATTGATAAATTTTTGAAATTAATTCCAAAATCCTATTATATGCTTCTGTATATCTTAAGTTAACGTACATAAACGGAATTTACATGTAATGTGAATAGTTATTAAAAACTGATTTAAAATAGTAATAATGGAGCAAAGGCAATTAATTCTTTATAAACAAGATAGAAATTTGAATTTTATAAACAGATGTATAATAAATGAACTTATGAAACTAAAGAGATATATATGAGCCATTTATTTTGAAAGTGGCATAAGTCAATTAAAAATATCAAGTTATTGATAGCATGCCCTACAATTTAACGATATTTTTTCATTTAAAAAAAATGCAATCTATAAGATATGTTGAGAACTATTCAGATTTTGTTCTATAAAAGTTTTGCCAGTTAATTAATCAATATTTTTAAACGTATTGAAACGTAAACCCTTAAATATCTCGATTAAGGAAGTGGCTTATACTACTTCAAAAAAACTTGCCAAAATTTTAATGAAAACATATTTCAAAGAGCATTTTTTTGTCTATCACCAAATATGGTGAATTTTGTTTATTATACTCACACTCTTCTCCTAGGGCAGTGGTCGGCAAAGTGCGGCAGAGCCGCGTGTGGCTCTTTGGCTCCGTAAATGCGACTCTGTCCTGAAATATTCTTAGGCACAGCCGTATTTTCATTTAAAAAAAAACTTGGTAAGAAAAAAATTACATCTTATTTTGATAAATTAAAATTTTTTTATAAATCGAGAACATGTATAATTTTTTTTAAAGTTAAAAGATATATATGTAATTAAACTTTTATATTGTAGTAAAAATACGCAACGAACATATCGAATTTTATTTTATTGGTTTTCGTAGGCGTAAACACAAACCATGTACAAGTTACCGGTTGAAATTGTCCGTATGTTTTTGGCGTACTCCTGTGTGATACTGTGATACAAAGGTACCACAAGCAAACGAGCGCATACTTTTTCAAAAGTAGTGGGGGTACCAATTGGCATCACAGTCCAGCAGTTGCAGTGTGAATAGTTTTGTCTTATCTATCGTGTCTGCCCTTGCCTGTCTTATTAAAAAGTTGTATTTTTCAATCTAGCTTCACGTCTTACAGGTATTTTTATACGATTTTATTACACCTGTTATATATGTTTGTGGCTTCGGTACAAAATTTGTAATCAATTTTTCGGTAACTTCTATTTGTCTAAATGTTAGAAGTTTTCTTCCATTTTTTTGGTCATATTAAAAGTTTTGTTATTCTGATGATAGAAACAATTATTTTTTTCCTTTTTAGTGCAGTTACATATATTAATAAAATTGTCTTTTTTAAAAAGATTTTTTTTTAAATTTTTATTTTCATCAATTTAATAATGATATCGATTTTGTTCTGGTGGCTATAGAAAAAAATATGTTTGGAATATTTTTATAAGTACCCCAATTAACATGGATACATACGAAAAAAAAAAAAAAAGCAAAGAAAAACGGAAGATGAAAAACGCGAATTTAAAGTTGAGTGGGCAGAGAATTTGGCGTTTATTCAAAACCTGAGTGGACTTCCGACAAGTCTTATTTGTAAGGAGATATTCGCGCATAACAAGAAGAAAAATTTAGAGACACTTTACAAGAAAGCACGCGTCATTTAGTACTAAATATCCTACCGGTGATGCATGGAAGAAAACAATTGAGGAACTTCAGAGGAATCAAGATTCGTCCACTTCTGTGTTTAATAACTGGATGCAATCTTCCACCAATATTAATATGGCAAGTTTTTTTTTAGCCCAGGGTGCTAAGGGAAACCGTACACAGATGGCGAATACATAAAATGGTTTCTAAATACCCGAAGAAGAGCTATATCGGGATTTTAAGAAGACGAAGCAGATATTCTAGAAAGAATTGAGAAGAGCTACTAATTAATTTTACCAAAACCATTAAAGATAAGAACAATTAAAATGTGTTCGAATATAACCACCCAGCACATATCGAAGATCTGAAATTGGTTTCGGCTTTGTCAATAGCAGTCGACGAGTCTTGTGACATAAATGATACAGCGCAAGTTTCACTTTTTGTAAGATTTATGTCTCATTCGGGCCCTAAAGAAGAACTTTTAGGATTATTGCCACTCAAATTTCAGACGCGTGGAGAAATCGCAAATGCTGTAAGTGAGTGTATGGATAAACTTCATACTCCCGTAGATAAAATTGTGTCGATTGCAACAGATGGGGCAAAAGTATGACCGGCGTAAGAAAAGGAATTGTTGCTATTTTGAAAGGGAAAAAAATCACGAGATACTTGTTTATCATTGTATCATTCACCAAGAACATTTCCGGATGACATTTGTAAAGTTGTTGAAATTAGTGATTACCATTATCAACTCCAATTTAGCTCAAGCTCTTAATCAACGCCAATTCAAATAATTTTTATTTGAAATATATATAGACAGTACACTTGCTGATCTTCTGCTTCATAATAAAGAGTGCGATTTGGTTATCAAGGGGAAAGTTTTAAAATGTTCGCACGTCCCTTTTCCGGATATTAAAGCATTTCTTCTTGAGAGGGAGGGGCGTTCACTATTCAGAACTTAACAGACGATCAGAGGATAGAAAACTTTATTTCATGGTAGACGTTACGTCTCATCTAAATCAGCTTAATCATAAACTACAAAGGAAAGGAAACATAATTTTTCGATGTTAGAAGAAGTAATAACATTCGAAAACAAATTAACCATTTTTGCTCAGGATTTCGAATGGGAAACATTGTTTCGCTTTCCGAGCCTGTCGAAGCATCGTCAAGAAAGTAATTCCTCTATTAATAAACACCATTTTAAAAGCAATATTTTGAATATGAGAGAAGCATTTCTCAGCAGGTTTCAGGAATTTAAAAACAGCAGAGTAACTTTAGCATTTGTGAAAAATCCTCTTAATGCTACGATGACCGAGTTCAAATTTTCTCCTTTTGAAATTGGCACTGGTAGCTTTGAAGTACAATTGGTGAATTTAAAAAACAAGGAGATATGGCGCTCTAAATTCGAACGTCTTTGTATTGAACTGGAAATACTGGAGAAGAAAAATGTGATCTTATAGTCGCAACACCATTGGTCTGTTTTGAGTGACCTGGAGAATGAAGACATGGTCATTTTCAACGCTTAGAATAGTATTCCTGACTCTAGCGATCAGCTGAAAAAGCTCGTGTTTGCTGTTCTTTCTCTTTTCGGTTCTACATATATATGCGAACAATCTTTTTCACGCATGAACATTATCAAGAGTAAACTGAGAAGTCGTCTTATTGATGAGAACTTGAAATCAAGCCTAAAATCAAAAACAACATTCAAACCTAACTTACGTAAACTTTCCAAAGAAATGCAAGCGCATTATGTTCATAATTAATATTCGTATATGAATGAAATTTGGTTTAACTGGCTCCTCTTTTTAAAATTGTTGTAATGTTCCTTTATGGCTCTTTATTTAATAAATTTGCCGACCACTGCCTTAGAAAAACTCGGCAGCGGCTGTGATTTGATCGTCCTACCCTTACTTGCAATTCCACAGTAAGGTGAAACAAAGTACAGATTTGTGGGGGACAAACGCTTGTATCAATAGCGCTCGGTAATATTAAATATAGTCTACTTGACTACTCAACTCTGTGAAGAGTTTTTATGATACGACTAGAAATGATCCTGATAACCCTCATAAAGGAATTATTTAAAGCTTTTATATATAACTATTTTCTATACTAAATTAGTGGTATTTTAAAAATTAGTATTCCAAAGGAAGTAATACAACGTACAGTTACGATAATTAAAAGAATCGTGGGAAATGAGCAAAAAAGATGCAATAGTCCCAATAGAAAGTAATTGTACCTTTATTGGATTTAAAGCATTATATGAGGCTCTGTAAGTCCACATGTGCTTAATTACCAAAGACGTTAGAAAATGATTGAAAATGCTTTGTCATTTCTTAGCGACACCTGGCGGTTAACGTCCAAAACTGCTCCGAAAATCTTCCCGCAAAACATCATTGACACCGTATGCACACAACAACATTTAGAAAAAAAGGGAGAAAAACTTTCCAGTGGGTTTTATTATTGGAAACAATAAAACCCCCATATATATATATGAGCTTTAAGCAGAAAAATTTAAACATCTATTATTTTCTCATAGTGTCTTTAACGAAATAATTTCTTATTTTTAATTGTATGATTATTTTTTGGGTTAGTGAATTAAAATATACTTTTTAAAAGTGCGAAAAATAATATTTCTCAATATATAGTGCAAAATTTTTCATTATCATTAAAAATGGGGAAAAAAGTAAATGAGATTTCCTTCAAATTTTTTTGTCTTACCGGTTGCTTAGTTTTTATTTATTTCACAAACACACACACTATAATGTGTGAAAACGTTTCATCAATTCATCAAAATTTTAAGTTTCTGACTAACTAAAGGCTTTGAAATGGATAAATTTACAAAGAGAACAGTTCACTACACAAAAACCTACGTTTTCTTTTATTGTTCACCTATTGTAGTTTTTGTATATAATTTAAAAATTTCCAGCATTTATCCTTTTACTAAAATATAACTTTCTTATTCAAAAAAGGAATCAACATACATAAAAAAATATTTGCGCCAATTGCATACTTGACAATAATTCAGAATTCAGAAATTTTCTCTTCTTTGAACAAAGAAAAAAACTTTTTGGAAATATTGATGTTGATCGATTATAAAATAGCAGAGAAATAGCAATCGATAGCACACATCTTGCACAGCTGGAGTTGCAAGATTCTATCGCAAATGTATTTTTGTGAAGGAAATTTGAATAACATTGCACATACTTCAGAAACATATTTCTCCCCCTTAATTTTTCGATCAGTAGAGCATTGGAAGAAATGATGTATGTGTCTGCGTGTCCAGTTTTTTTCAGAATGAGTTCTTTCCTGAAAAAAAGAATTAGTTTTGATAAATATTTTTTGACCCAATAAAAGAAATTTATTCTTTCAAAAACTTAATATTTTTCAAATTTTGAGAGGATTGGTGAATAACCAGATTAAAGACGATACATTTTAAACGCATTTACTTTATTGAAGGGCAATCAATTATAAGTACCTAATTGAAATTTAGTACGATATATTCTAGTCTTTGGAAGGAAATGTGCAAAAAAGTACACGTGTACGAAACACTTTCAAGTCATAAAAAAATGTATTATTTTGAGAAAAATAATAAATGGAGTGAAAAAACCGTTTACCACGAAACTGAGGGGACAGAAAATTTTTTTTCGTGTTAAAGAGATATTGCAAAAAGAAAAAAAATGAGCAAAATTAAGTTTATTGGAGCACCTTTTACATTTCGGAAGTTTTATGTGAACTGTATCTTTAATATTCGATTGTTTCTATCCGCGTTGAAAGGATTGCGTTTTTTGATTGGAGTTAACATTTGATAAACTTTCGTTCCGTCTTTCTCGCGAACCCCCTTTTGACGTTATTCTTCAAATTTTGTGGGTACGAACTTGGAATTCTTTAACGAAAAGGTTTTTCCATCTCAACGTCTCCAACGCTGAGAGACTCGTAATTTTGTGTTAAGTGTTTCTAACACTTTTTCCGATTTCGGAAGTTCATCTTGTAACTCTAACGACTTAGAAACAAATTTTCTTGAGGCGCACCGCTTTTTTAATTTGCTTAAAATATTTTTACATATTACTGTGATAGTTTCTAAAACCAAAATTTAATATATCAAATACAATATTAAATAATTAATATCTTATATATTTCTATTCGCACTGAATTCCTATCACTAACATAGCTAGTTATGAGTTGGCCTTATATTAAAATTCCTTAGGGACACTTTTTTAAATATGAGAGCCCTGTTATTGGGACTATAGTTAAGTATCGTGGGGCCTTTATCTTGGGGCCCCGTATCATTGATACGTCTGATATGGTTGTAGCTACGCCCCTGATTCTTGTTCTATTCATACAATGAATCTAACTCAAATCTCGGTAGGGATGTCAAATAAATATTAATTCCACTTCAAATTGTACAAATAATTCTTAAAAATGTAATTAAGTAACGAAATCTCTTCTTAATGCCACACACAATGCGTGGAACTGCTCCCATAATTCCACTCGTGGAAACCAGCTTAAAAACACACCGATATTTTAGACATCGTCATTTGCCTTCCCAAGATACCCCGACTAGATTCGGGCATAATTCTTCAAATACTCTAGACTTTGCCCTTATAAAACCTTTCATTATCCATATACAATCCATTTTCTATTCAGACTTTTCTTCAGACCATAATCCTGTCTTGCCAAATTTTTTTCTTTTAACTCCAATATTCATAATGATAACTCTAGAGCCGGTTACCACATGTTGGTCTAGTTTCTCAGATTACATTAACAATATATTCAAATTCTGGACTACATTTAGCATTAATAATCCTGAAATATTGAAAATAAAATCAATCTGTTCACAGAAACTGTTCGCTCCGCCCACGATCACGCCTCCCGTCCAATCACAAGCAAGAACGGCACATACACCCCACATCACATTCAAAACTTCTAAGACTTAAAAATAAAAGCCAAGGAAAAACATATCAAAACACACTAAACCAATACACAAAACAAATTATAATAGACTGCGAAAATTATTAAAAAAGAGCTTAAAAATTCTCGCATCAGAGCCTGGAAAACTAAACTAGAAACATGAATACTCAAGACAACTCCTTATGGCAATATCAAAATTTTTTTCCGTAAGAAGCGCTCCGATATTCCTATACAAATAATTCTGCCATCACGCTGATGAGCAAAAAAGCAAATACACTCGCTGATTCATTTCAAGATGCTTTACTGATAACCCAAGACCAGATAATTTTAATACTAATACAGACACTCTTGTAACTAATACTCTCGAAAATTTTTCGCCCAGCACTCCCTCCATTCATATTACTCCTACGGACCTGGAAGAAGTTACGAACTTTACGCAAGGAATTTAAAAAATAATAAGCTCCAGGTTCGGATTTAATTACTAATAAAATGATCAAGAAACTACCACTTAAAGCTTTTACTAATTCCTCACCTATACTTAATAAATAAGATTTTTAAAATTAAGACATTTTCAAAAACTGGAAAAAGCTATTATCTTCCCAATTAAAAACCAGGAAAAGAGTATACATCTCTCTACTAGTTTTCGTCCAATTTCCCTCTTATCTTCATTAAGCAAAATTGCAGAATATCATTCTTAACAGGATTAACACCTTTATCTCAGTTCAAAATTTCATTAACCCAAATCAGTTTGGTTTTACTAAAGACTCTCTACCTGCCACCCACTACTCAGGCGAGAGTACAGAAAATTACTTCTGGATTTCAGAGGGAGCCGTTCCACTGGGCTGTCTTCCGCGGTCATCAGAAGGCGTTAATCGGGTCTGGATCAGTGGACTAATTTACAAACTAATGGTACAACTTTCCTCCTGCTTTTAATTCACATCATTAACTCTTACCTTACTAATAGAACGTATCAAGTGCGAGTCAAAGACACACTTTCAAATACTTATTTAGTGAATATCAGGAGCCCACAAGGAAGTTTGCTCGGGCCAATAATATTCAACATTTACATAAATGACATACCTACTTATCCTCAGACCAGCCTCAATATTTATGCGGACGATACATGCATAGCCACGACACACAAAAATCACAAATACATTACTAAATCGCTAAACAATCATTTACAACTCCTAGAAACTTTCTTTAATACATGGAAAATTAAACTTAATATTGACAAAACTGTTGCGGTTCTGTTTACAAGGAAAGAAAATCTGCGGCCACCCCCAACACTATACTCCCACACCACTACAATGGTCTCAAAACACAGTGTACCTAGGACTATTACTGGATAATAAACTCACTTGGAACAACACTTTACATATGCATGAAATAAATTCCGGAATGCTCTAAGACTAATATACCCCTTAATATGCGGAATTCTACAATGACTTACTGAAAATAAAGTACTTCTCTACACAGCCGTCTTGCGTATATTGAAGTTATGGTTGTCCTGTGTGGGGATACGCCATAATGAAATTTTAAAAATGCTTGATACCTCCCAAAATAAAACTATTCGAATGATTGTAAAAGCAAATATGTATATGAGAAATTCTGATATTTATAAAGCACTTAAAATTCCAACTTTTAAAAATTTTATCAAGAAACTAGCAACTAAATTCTTCGACTCTCTTCCACTTACACTAATAACAGTCATATACTAAATCTCGAAATTATGTACCTCGTGATAATACCAGAAGACCGAGGAGAATTCTCATGACTCCTATAACCCTCAATATATAAATGATATCATTTGCTTGGCAAATGATCTAGTAAATTTTATATCAATACTTTTAAAATTTTTTCAATACCTTTTCTTTTTACTTTAATTATTCGGCTTACCCACACAGGCAATCTCCCCTTTCAATTTTTCTCATTAACTTCAGGGCCAGCCAATCTAGGCAGATCACTTTTCCCCATAGACCAATCCCACGGGACCAGCTCTCTCAGCCACTCAAGATTGCATCCTCCCCGACCAGAACTTTTTTCCTCACAGTGCCTTGCTTAACCCTCCCTCTCACCACGTCTCAACAGCCAATCGGGATGCCCTTCTCATCAAGGCTGCTACTATCTCAGGCATCATTCACTCTATGATATGGGATGGAGGCTCGCTTCACGAGCCATGTTCCCAGTGACATCCAGCGACTAAATCTCTTCTTACTTGCTTGTTTCTCAAAATGCATGGGCAGCGGCAGGCCACACATGCTTCTGTCAATCATGCAATTTCTTTTTCAAACTTCTCAAAATAAAACTTATTATAAGTCGAATAAATATGTTTAATTTTACATAGTTATTAAAGAATCAAAACAATTTCCAATAAAATTGAAAAGATTAATATTTTTGAATTTTAATAGCTTTGTGCAAAAGCTTAATTGACCCCAACTAAATATGTTTACATTTAATAATACAATATTTTCTTGTCAAAGCAATAGAAAATAAAATTTGAAGACGAGAAAGAGCTTTATATATTACTTTAGGTATCATTAATACGTTTTAAAAATCTAACGGACTCCAAAACTGGTTCATTTCCCTGATTTACCCCAGAGATTTTGGAACAATGCATCTATCTTACTTCGATATATGGTAGTTTGAATTATTTTTAATAGTATAGAAATTCAAATATTTTCTTCCATTTTTTTTAAAAGAAATGTTTTTCAGGTTTTAAATGCATGCATTAATATGCATTCCTCATATACGATTACATAATCCGGCATTTATAACTGGAGCAAATGGAACAACATGTTTAGTGAGGAAAAAATATTATGTTTTCAAATAAAACACACTGATGCATACAAAAGAACCAAAATGAAAAACGCTACATTTCATTTTGAGTACGATTGTTGGAGGAACCTGATGATGACATCTTGATGAGATAAATGCATGCAATTAAAGATCATTCGTAAGAATTAATTAGCTTTTTAAATCCAAACAGAATTAGCGGACAAATATTCGTAAATGTTTTTTTTTCTCTTCTTTCTGATGGGGCTGTTGATTGGTGATTATGATATAGAGGCAAGGGTGAGGGTACAACATTTACAGAATGTTTTTTTAGTAGTACTCTCATGTCTTTTTAATTAGTAATATAGGTAGATATCAGTTTCCACAATGTATTTTTGACACCTAGTTTCCTCCCCAGAAGGAGACACCTGAGCTCTAACGATCCGAAATTGTACGAGGAATTTAATATTGCGGAGATCACTTAAGCAAACGGGCACCCTAAAGATTTTTAACATGCCGCATAATCAAACACGAACGCTGTCAGTTATTCGCATCATGAAATCCCACCAACTGTAATGTTAAAACTTCGTTTATATGTATAATTCTTAAGATGGTATTTAGTAGTATATTACCTGCTCAATACTTATTTTTTTATTTGCAAAAGGTATAAGCACTTTTCTCTTATCACACTTATTCTATCCCATGGGTGTCAAACTCAACAGCTAAATTGGGTCAAACAAACAAAAAGAAAAAAGAAAATATTCTTATAAAAGTAAATTTTTATTTCGAATAATACATTATATAAACATAAAGAAAGAACAAGAAAATCTAATGTGTTTACATACTAACAAAATTCTTCCTACTACTATCTTTCCTATTCCACGATAAATGATCCTCTATATTATAGTGCACTTGCGAATATACTAACCTAGACTCAGAAGTGTTCGTTGTCAGCCACAGAACCCACATAAATGTTTTCAAGGATTGATTAAATATTAACGTCGCACTGTTCAGCTACGAGAGGGCTTTTGGTGACGGACCACCCTCTCCTAACTACCACACCAACGGGAGGACGTTTCAGCTCTCGACAGATTTAACGTGCATCGCTGCCCTATACGGAGGGTCTTGTGGTACTTGGTTCGAAACCGAAATAAGGCAATCCACGATCCGATACCTATACCACTGGGCTACCGCGGCCTAAACGTCGTTATTTAAGTATTTGTCAATTTGTCTCGCTTCTCAAAAGTTAGATGCTTGTATTTAACCATATGCATTTTTTATTAACTAAATTAGTGTTAAATACTGCATTACACATTGCTAATATTTATACATTCTTATTTTTCTTTTCGTGTTTGACACCCCTATCCAATTCAGCCGAGTTACGAAATAAACAGAAACTTGCAAAGAAACTCACGACTGTTGTGTTGGAATATCGTTGGGTGGATGACCTGAGTACCTAACTTTTTCGAGCTATAACCTCACATCGATAGGTTCTGGAGTGACTGTAACATTTGCCCTTTGTTAATTTAAAATACTTTAAAGTTATATACACAATATTTTATCAAAAAAAGCTTATTGCAATCAATTTGCTTGTATATATATATACGCTGAGTGTCTTTAGGAACTGGATTACACATTCAATCCTCCGTCCCATTTCTGAAATGTTTTTGAGTCCTTTGTGGAGAAGGAGACTCTAGGATGACACTTCTTTGGCAGTAGTAACGTGTTGAAGAGGTGCTTCCTGATTGGTTGAGAGATGCGGCGCTGTCAGGATGGTGCAATGAGGGATGACATAAGCATCTCCAGGTTCGGTGTGCCACAGAGTTGTGCTGAGAAGGAGCAATTCTATTGGGTATAGCGGGGAATGTATTAGATCTGTAACGGTGAATAACAATCCTCAACCACAATAGGGATTCGACTCTGAGACACGCTTGAGTACAGTCGCGTCCTCTCTACGCTCTGTACTTTTTCTTCAACAGATCGATTTGAATTTACATTTAGTCGTTCCTATAGCTCTTTTCAGAGCTGAAAGGATAGGGCGACAACCTTTTTTGACCTGTCGCTGTATTTTACAGCTTTTCTCCTGATTTTATCTCCTAAACCAACAACGACCCGGAAATGGCAAACGAACACGATATGAACATGGAATGCTCCAACGTACCCCTGCCGACCTCAAGATCCTCCTCACCAGACCTCATCCCCTGTGAACAACTGATTCAGGTTCAAAACGTTATCAAGAAATCCACGCTACTATCCTTAGGCGCTCAACAATCTCTCAACTCTCTGGCTCCCTTCATGACTGCTGATGACCCGGAAGTCACCGAACTATTCCAAAGGCTCAAATTTTACCAGGAGGACAAGGCGATCAAATGTAGGTATGGCACTTTATCTCCTTGTACGACTTCAGGCTAAACTGTTCACGGAACTTCCTCTTCGTCTCCTTCTAAATCCCTTAAGGATTACCCGGCTCTTCCCAAAATTAATTCTAATAAACGTAAAGAAAGCAACGATGGATTTATATCTCCTACTAGGAGACAAACTATTAAAAAACCCAATTTAATTATTAACTCTACTTTTTCTCTGGAAACCGGTAACGCTTATGAAAACTTAAAAGAAAAGGACATCTCAGGAACTTCAAACTCGCAAGACACCACTCACAACGCCAATACTCCATCCAACACAAATCAAATTAAAAAATTCCTCCCCCCACCTGCAATGTTATATTGCACTGACACGATCAGAAACACCATGAAGATAATAAATGCCACCTTTCCTCCGCAGTAAACTCTCAGGCGAATTCATGGAAACTATACACAGATAATTCAGAACAATACAGAAACTTCTGCACTTCGTGTACAACAACAAAATTTTCAATTTCATGTAATCAATCCTAAAGAAAACAGACCTATCAAGGTAGTGCATCAAGACCTCGGTAGCGTACAAAGGGATATTCAGAACGATCTTTTAGAACAAGGCTTCCCCGATTCCAAAGTCACCGAACTAACGGGTAGAATAACAAAACAAAAATTACCCACACGTTTTCATGGTCCACCCCTCCCCCGTAACATTAATAATGCTAAAATTTTCGATTTAAAACTCTAGCTATCTCACCATCAGAGTAGAAGGATTACGAAAGGAAAAGAGGAGTAACACAATGTTACTCCTGCAATGAATTCAATCACACAGCGGAGAGCACAATGTATGACACCCCGCTGTATTAAAATGTAACCAAACACATCAGACCAAAGACTGCCCCATACAACGAGTCGATAATGCCAACTACTCAAAATGCCCCTCTTCCCAAAGCCTCGTAAAGGCAAAACCGTAAACAACAACGCTACACCACGGTGAGGTGGAAAGCATTAATAAGGCCAAACGTCTCCCTACGCTCAAGCTACCAACCCACAAGCAACCGTAGTCTAAAGAAATACACACCAGATGGCGACACGTAATGAGGTTCCTGATTCCCTCCAGCAAAGCTCCAGCCAATCGAAAAGTGTATCCCTCTAGCTGCACCTATTAGCCAACATTCCCGAAAACACCCCACCTCAATATGCCAATAGTCAAACTCTACAACAAACAATGCAAACTCTGTGGCGAGGTACTCACACGCAGCAAATTGCTGCATAATTTCAATGCTCCCCTCCCAAGAAAAATTTAAAAACAGAGATGATCGACTGTACGCCCTATTAGAGGCTATTCTCAACAAGATTATGATGACTAGTCGAACCTCGATTGGCTTGAAACTTTGCTCTTGGACATAAACGGCATATTAAATAAAATTTCACGGAGTTTAAAATTTTTGGCAGAAGTACTCCCCGATCTGAGTACTACTTCAGGAAACACATCTGAGACCCTCACACAATTTGAATATTCCTAATTACATCTGCTATCGAAATGATTACATCGGAGACGGACGCGCAAGAGATGGAACTCTCATCCTCGTCAAACGTAATATCTTTCATTATAATATTCCCACCCCACCCCTTCAACACATCGAAGCCACAGTGGTAGTCATTACCCCTCATAATTTAAACCCTATCTCCATAATTTCTGTCTATGTCCCCCCTACCTCCGACGAAAGACTTTTCACCCTCGACTTAGAAAACCTTTTACAGACCAACAGCAATTGTGTGATTTTTGGCGATTTTAACGCCACACACAATATGTGGAATTGTCCCAATAATTCAATCAGAGGATGCCAACTTAAAACTTTTACTGACATTCTCGACCTCAATATTGTTTTCCCTGATACCCCAACCAGGTTCGGGTTCAGATCTGCTAACACTATCGACTGCGCTATCATAAATAATTTTCACTTTCCCTACACCATAAATTCGTTAGCAGAACTTTCTTCTGATCATAACCCCGTTTTATTAAATTTCTCTTTTCTTCCTCCGATTCATCAGTGATAATCATAGGGCAGTTACCACCTATTTGGTCTTCTTTTAAAGAAATGAATTTAAATACGATTCAGTTATCTAACTTCGCCGCCATTAATAATCCCACTGTGCTAGAAGAAAATCGATTTTTCACCTCTGCCGTTCTCTCCGCCCATCAGACAGCTTCTAAACCAATGAAATAAAGAATCCGCACTTACACTCCCAACTACATTCAACTTAACTCATTCGCGACAAGAACAGGGGCTATATATATATATATATATATATATATATATATATATATATATATATATATATATATATATATATATATATATATAAATCCTGCACATAAAACTCAATATTACAGACTACAAGAAAAGTTAAAAAGAACTCAAGATAATACACAAGTAAGCTAAATTGAATCACTAAACACTCTCAGACAATACTTTAGTAAATAGTGCGCCTTGAAACGCACTACTAGTTCCTTCTGAGTCGCTAAGATGAACAAAAAGGCAAATATTCCTTAACACTCAAAGATTGTGACATCTCGCGTCTTCTTCTACCACAACTTCTATGTTCTTTTGACGGCCACCATTGATGGCAAAAACTTTTCCAAACCCCAAATCCGGGAAGAAGTGGAAAACCGCTTACATAGATGCAAATAAGATAACCCTTAAAAGGATAGAAAGTTAGTGAGAGCAAAGATGTATATAATTTAGAGTAAAAGCTCTGCTTAGTGCTGTAGAAGTGTAATTGACGGTTCATCACTTCAGGATATTCAGACATTACTACAAGGTGCATACTATTGCACGCGAGCCCAACAGGCCACCTGAAAACATTTGAAACCATTGAGTATTCAAACTCAAGGCGATTTGCCCTAACGTAGAGAGTTATTGGGACGAGAGATTAAAGGTGATATATCATATTATATTGATAAGTGATCTGACTGCGTGCTGACTGTTAGTTAAGACTGCGTACTCCTTTTTTCGGTTTATTCTCAATTGTTATGTTTCGGTTCATATTCAAGTGGTTTCTAAGTTAAATTCTTTAATGAAAAAGTCCTATTAAGAATATAGAATGTCTTCATATCATTTCGAGAATCCTTACCACACTTAATTTACGCGGAATTCTCACCACATGGCTATTGAAACGATACGGCTTCATGTTACAAGATATAATCAGTACTGAAAATAAGAGACCTGGTGCGATGCACATCCTATTGATAAGGTGAAATCAGCTCAATACTACTTTTGTAGAAGATTTTTTTCAATAACCCCCTTCCCTACCTTCCCCCTCACTAATGATGAAATCTATGATTACATCAGCATTTAAAAATAAACAAAGCCCCACTGACCCACTACTAATAAAATGAAGGTAATTCTTCCCACTCAAAATTCTTTCATCCCTACGTACTTAGCCAATAAAATACTTATCTTCAGATTTTCCAAATAATTGAAGTAACAGCCGCCGTTCTTTCCTATCAAAGCCAGATAAAAATGCCTCACAACCCCTTAGCCATTCGATTTCCTCTAAGCATTTTCAGTAAAAATCACTGAATATGTAATTCTTAATAGACTTAAAAATCCTTTACCGACGATACTAAATTCGGCGATAATCCGAATTCATAACGTCAATCCTAAACGGTTAATCCACAGTTTCCATTTGAAGATATTAAAGTTTGCATTTTATACCCGGCGTATAAACGCAGTAACCCGTAAATTTCGATCTTATTTGCCTTGTGCGTGTGCGTTATACGCCATTTTACGCGTAGAATAGAATATACCCACACAGCGCAAATAGAGACAAAACTTAGTTGAAATTTCACGGGGGAGTTATTAACGATTCCAGTTATGTTGTATACCCCTTAGCACGAGAAAAATGTCGTTTCGGAATTGGCCAATTATTCCTGCAAATACCTTTTGATTTATTTGAAAACTAAGCTTTTATTCAGTGGTTAAAAAAACATTAAAATAGATTTATAATATGCAGAGTACTTAATTTTATTCTTGGTGTATCATTTTGAAGAAAACTATTAAACTTCTATTTCCTCTTTGAGAGGGATGCTACATGCTAATTCAACGTTAAGCTTTGTTCACCTATGCAAAAAAAAAACTCAAAATTACCTCTACAGATATTTAACATTTCAGACTTTATGATTAGTTCTTCTGAAGACAGTATTCAAAAAGAAATGTCGAACTCACATTTTAATTCGATGTGAATTACATGCAGTATATCGTATGTATGTCATTAAAATAAAAGTTATTAGAAAAATCTGCTTCATTATTATGAGAAACTGTCTTTTGATCGCCTATTCTTGTTAATATCTGCCAGGTTTCTACATAATGCTGTATAAAATATTAGAAATGCATAAAAAGTTACTTTTTTTTCTTCACTTACCTAAAACCTTATCAATTTTCTGATGATGAAATGATTTCGAATAAAAGTTAGTTTTTATTAATTTTGTGGCATATGTTGCATATACTCAAATTTGAATCTAGATATGAAAATCAGTTAATAAAGAGCGGAATAAAATGTAAGGTTTCTTGCAATCTGCGTTGGTTAACAAGGAAATTTATGCTTACAAAAGTTACAAATAAGTTAAAAAGTTCCTCATGAGATGACGCTTTTGACAAAGTAGAAATACCGATCGTGTGTTAAGCTAGTGCCTTTTTTAACTAATTCCAACAAATTTGTATAAGTAGGTGCATGCTGTATTTTACAGGAAGTTTTCTAAAATAAAAAAGTGTGTATTGAATACAAAAACCGCACAGGTTATTGTTAGAATTCATAATGGGACCCAATAAAAGAATATGTTGAAGAATTTTTGCCCACAGAACAAATGTCAAAAAGTAAGAATAAATCCTTTAAATATAATGTGTTAGAAAACATTTAAAAAATTTTAACAAGACATTTCTCTGTGTTGATTTTTTGGAGTACGGAAAAATTAATTCAAAAATTAGTAAAAAAATAAATATTATTTGAAAAGAGATAATCAAGTCTTTACGAAATATTCCAACAAGTATTACAAAAAGTTTAATCCTTCAACATGTTCAAAAACAAATATTTATTTATTATATATCTTTCACACGCAATTGTCTCACACATTTAAGTATAAAAACATAATACATTTTTATAGGGTAGATATGTTTTTATTTCTTGCCGTCAGAGTAATAGAGAGGTGCAGAACACGCGTGTTGCTAGTCTTTAGTGGGCTACGTAGCGAAGATTCTTTTGAGGCCCTCTTAATAGCTGATAGTTTAATAATAGCTTGCTCTTAATAGCTAAATCCGTATTATTTGAACGGTTGATACAGCGGTAGCTACGCCACTGGTGCACAAACAAATTGTATTTTGCAGACATGAATTTATTTATAACAGTATATGAAAAATCTATTTCGAAGTCTTCCATGAAGAGTCACCTAGAAAAAGTAAGTGATGATTAATTTATTTGTAAAATTTTAAAATTTCAAGTGATTGTCCAGATAGAGGTGTTATTTATTGAGGGAGGGATTATTAAGGTCGCACTCTAAAGCTGCATGAAATCTATTGGGGGTGCCCAATGGATTGATCAAAAGTTGGCAAAAGAAGTCGGACAACGATTTAACGAATTCACTGGGACCGAAAATTTTATTAGCTAATAGTGATTATTCATTATGGCTCTAAAGTCGGTGCTCCAAAATCTTGTATTTTTGAACACCTTCTACATTGAAAATTCTATAATAAGAAACGACATAAAAAATATCCACAGTTAGAAATAACACACTTTTTTTATTCAGAAGCTAATAATACTGTTATGGAATTATTACGCACCCGTTAACTCGAAATTTTAGAATACTGACCATTCTTTTATCGGGAAAAAATGAACTTCGAAACAACGAAATTTAATACCGCGAAGGTATGCGAAGGATTGACCACGAACAAGACCCAAGCAAGCCTCACAGGTAGAACACATCTTTAAAGCATAACCACAAGGGCCCTAATGAAAAGTTCTATTTTTAAAAGAATATGGATAAGTTCTTAACCAAATTTGAAGGAACTTCTAAAAGAAAGGATGTCTTTACGCTTTTCTACTTAATCCTATTGCACGGGACCATAGTGCCCTTATTTTTTTACTGTCACCATTATATGGAGAAATTGATTCTGATAATGTTAAATAACAATAAAAGCACTAAAACTCATAACTTAACTATTAACAATAAAACGAAGAAAAATAGGTTGAAAAAACGTAAAGGCAAATCAAGTGAGTGAGTGAATATTAACGTCTCACTGTTCAGCTACACGAGGGCTTTTGGCGACGGACCACGTAATTTTGAACCATGGTCAAGTGACGTGGACGACACCTGAGCTGGCACCCCCTCTCCTAACTACCACACCAACGGGAGGACGTTTCAGCTCTCGACAGATTTAACGTGCATCGCTGCCGTACACGGCGGGTCTTTAGTGGTACTGGGCTCGAACTCATGACATGCCTGCCCTGATCCGATACCTTAACCACTGGCTACCGCAGCCCTCAAAGGTAAATCAAAGGAATCCTCGGATGACTCTGTTTTTCTCAAAAAAACTGCCCTGAATTTTCAATCGCAAATATTTAGTTAATTGAAATAGACAACCAGTTTTGCCTGTTTGATCAAACTATGGAGCAACCATCCCCAACTAGTTCCGAGGCATCTCCTTCTAAGCCCAAGCTCCTGCTCCAAATATTGCTGAAAATTAAAAGTAATTATCAAGAGTAACTTAGGATAATTAATGAGAAATTCCTCGACATTAAAAGTAAACTTCCGGGGAATGCATTAAATTATATAGTAATATAGCGATGACAAGTATCCTATTATTACTCACACGTAGGCAAAGGGTATTAACTTTGAATATTACGTCATGAAACCCAAAGAAGAGAAACTTATTAAAGTTGTCCTTAAAGATCTTCCCGTCTTCTCGAAAATAGATTATACTCAAAACGATTTAGAGGAAATTGGATGCACTCTTATAAGCCGTACTCAGGTGATATCTGAGAAAACTTGTTTCTTACTTCTATTTTTCAAGGTTACTTTACCACAAGAACTGCGAATAACTAAAAAAATCTTCCAACTAGCTAACCTCGGGTATCTAAACATATAAATAAAAATGAAGTGTGTCTGTTTGTAATTTGAAATTAACTGCTTTTTACTAAATGCATTTAAAAGTATCTACGGTACTTATATGAAAAAATCAATTTTTAAAATTTTTGTCTGTCTGTCGGTGTGTTTGTTTGTTCTTGCTAATCTCTAAAACGGCTGGACCAATTTTGACGGAACTTTCACTGGCAGATAGCTCATGTTATAAGAAGTAACTTAGGCTACTTTTATTTAAAAAAAAATTAGGGTTCCGAGAAAAAAAATTAAAGCCAATGAAACAGTGAGCAATATCCGATTCCAATAGGGATTACTTATTCCAATAGGGATTATTTTATTTAACGAGCCTTCTGTCTCAACGATTTCTAGCAGTTACATGAAACTTTTTTGTTTGAGTAGGTTGCTGCCACTCGCGACATTTCCTGTTCATGTCCTTTGATCCTAATGATTTTACAGTCATCACCCCATCGACAGTGACAAAGGTCATGCGTCCCTTTCGTCTTAAAACAAAAAAGAAACATAGATTCGAAAAGAAGAATTACATTTTACTTATAACATAGGTATTTCTTTACGTAGAACACATAGTTATTAAGTTTTCGTAAACTCTGCGAATTGAATGAACACTTTTTTGTTAAATTTTCCGTGAATGAAGTCGCGGGTATAACAGCTATTTAACATAATATAAATGCATCAGAAAGTAATGTTAACGTATTACACATCCAGATACAAATTATTTACACTCTTTTAAGTGTTTATTACACAAAATTTGTAACAATGTGTTACTTTTGCTCAGCAGGTAGGTGTTTTGAAAAATCGACTCAAAAGAGAGTTACGGGGCGTCATGAATGAAAAAAAATTTTTTTCAGCTATTGTATCTACAGACTTAAAATTTAGCGAACATGGTTTTTTTGTTCAGCTGAGATATGCAAAAAGCTTTTTTTGTTTAATTTACAATTCACGTAAAATTAACTCATTAAAAACTTCTTTATCCTTCAGTCTGTATTGTTTAATTTTTCAGTTCAACCCTGCGAAGAACGGGTATACCAGCTAGTATGCAAATAAAAATTGAAAGAATCCTAACCAGAGGAGTCACTCAATGTTTCAATTATAATAATTTTTGCCAGACCACGCCAAAACTGCCTTATAAACCAAGATACTTAAAATGTGGAAAAGAAAGTATAAAACGAAAAAGGGAGAAATAAAAGAAAATCACTCTAACCATTAATGTGCTCACTGTAAAGAATAACGACATACGGCCTGCTACAATTAGTGCTAAAAATTCCCAAAGGAAAAATGTTTTCCCGTTGAAAAGAGATTAAAAAATACTTTCAATAAGAATGATTTAATAGAAGGAGTATCCTACGCCAACATTGTGTTACTCTCGACATTTCCCCTCAAAGTAATAAGGAAACCCAAAATCCTCTCTCTCTCTCATAACGACGAACAAAACAAACTATACTGTATAACCAGTTTAATATCCAACTAAAATTTTGTTGTTCTTGGAAAAGAAATTGTAATAGAGGCGGAAACACACACGAGCAAACCATACGCATACAGGTCGTTCACACACTGCAGCACCCTGAAAATTATAATCAAGTAACTATTTTTCATCGCGTCAGACTGACCACCTGAACGGAACATCTGATCATGCACCTTAGAGCCCTTGGTCACGTATACTGAGTTGGGTAAAGTAGGCCTTGTTCCTGATGGGATGTCGCGCCACTAAGATAACTAATTTTCATACCTTTTATTAAAATTAATAACTGAATCATTGACATCCTTTTTATTCATTAGGCATAGGAATGTAATATTGCATATGAGTTCCTTCCAAGGTCAGAAAAGGGGTATACAATAATTTTCGCACTTCATCGATACATATGATTAAATGTTAATAAATTAAAAGTAAAAAATTTTTAAAAGCAATCTTTTATTTAAATGCTCTGAAAAGAATGAAATAAACTTTCCTTTTAATACTTTTTTTACTATCAACATATGACATTACACAATTTATGATATAAAAGTTTGTCGCGAGATTTAAGCACTCCTATTTACTTAGTTTGAAAATTTTAAAAATTAAATTCAATCAGATCAAGTTATTTAACCCTCTAAGCGGTCTGCACGTAAAGTCTTGCCATTCTGGAGATGCTTCGAAAATGCACCGCACGCATTTTTTTGCCGTCAGGTGGGGTTCTCAAAAGCGGTTGAGCCATATTTTTAAGAATGCGGCTCGGCTTCTTTTGGGAATCTTGCTTGAAGGCAGAAAAAGCATCTCTGGAATGACGGGATTTTACGTGCAGACCGCTTGGAGGGTTAATATATTTGCTTATCAACACAGTTAAATCTCGCGACAAGCTTTTATATTATAAACTAGCTGTACCCTGCCACGCGTTGCTGTGACTCAGTCTTGTTAAAGAGAAAACACATGTTTTCAGAATATTTAAACATTTGTATTGTGGAAGTATGATTTTTTTAAAAAACTGTATAAATATATTTACACAAAACTTTCCTTAACTAATATCATTTGTAATTTGTAAACCAAATACTTGTAGTTATTACAGTTTACTTTTTTCCTTATGCTATGAACCTAAATTTATTTACATTATCTTTATAATGGAGACTTCAAGTTTGAAGATAAATTTTAAATGGCTCCACTTCGGATTAATTGAGGGCAATGGGTTGGTTTTACAGAGCTTATGGATACTTTTGTTAAATAAGAGGTATGCTCACAAATGTATATTTCTACAAATTGTCATTCGGAAGCATGAATTGTATTTCTTGATATTACATAGAAAATGTTTTGATACAGCAGTATATCTAACAGGCAAAGTTATGGCTCTGGTGGTTCTCCAAGTAGAGGCAGTTTAATTTTTTCAGAGGTACAAAACATTCCTTTTGTTTCTCCCTTAAATTTCAGAGCATTGCAATACGGATACACTTTATTCATTGTGCTGATGAGAACATGCTGGCTCAACCTATAATCTTCCACTGGGTTGTAATTGAATAAAAGGTGACTGTTATTGTGTAATTGCTCACCCCAAAGTCATGTTTGAGACTGATGTGCTATTTCTGGTATGACATCATTCAGCCATTCGTAACCTATTGTATATCTTTTGCTGAGAACAGAACAGATCTGATGTTGTAAAACACGAATACTGTGCTCGCAAATGTGCATCCGCAAGTCTGGCTGAAAGTTACTTTACTGCGCCCTTAGCATGTGTTTGAGTCATTCTTTGTCTGTTTTTTCCCTTTGCTGATGCCCGCTCTTTCTTGGTTTGGTGCAATTACACTTGTTGCACTAATTTTGCCTTGCAAGTATGATGACTTAAGTTTTTGATTTCCTGCAAGGCATTATTTTTATGTAGTGAAGCCAATTGACTGCACTTGATAAAGAAAAAGGTAAAACAAAAACATATTAAATTTCAAAACACTAAAAAAAAAGGAAAAATCAGGAACAAAAAGAAAGGGAAAAAATAAAAAATGCTCCTGAAATATTTAACTTTACACGTACATCAATTGACATAGCTCAACTCCAACGCAATGAGAGGCTGAAGATATTTTCAATCGAATATGCAAGGAAAATTCAAAAATAAACACGGAATTTGCAGAAGAAATCTAAGACAAAGTGTTGATAATGATGGAAATTTTTTGCAATTTACAATTCGATTAGCATTAGCAGTTGTTATCAACACATTTAAGGGCCTATCTTTAAAATAGAGTGGCTTATATATCTAGACACAGACTGTGCTTCTCACATGGACAATTACTGCAAAATATGGCATATAACACGCACCTATACTTCCAAGCTAGAATTTTTAATTTTTAGGTATATTCGTCGTATAATGCGAACCCCATTTTCACGTAGAAAACTGAAATGTACGCGCACAGTGCTCTATAATTGCTCTATATTTTGAAGTCCTTTATCCGAGGTATTATTCAAGTCTGAAAAGAATAGAATACTTCTAGTAGTACAACCCTTTAAGTTCATAGGACTTGTCTTTTTAAAATATAGCATTATTTCGATAATGACGTAGTCCAATTCTCTTTATGCTCATCTCTTTTTTTAATTTAATTTAAAGCTATCATTTTATACACGGCGTAGATTTTGTGTTAAAAGTGCACGCTATACGTGGATTTTACGGTACTTGTTTTGGGTACTAAATATTAGCATCACCAGCCGAATTGCCGCCATGCAAATCGGACATTTTCATCTCTGATTTTTTCCATAGAAAAGTTAGTAATCTTTGTTGATTTGATATTAAGGTCGACTGTTCAGCTGGCACCATTTTGTAAGGACGAGCTAATACTTTAAGTACTATTGTGTGTTTCAGAGCAGCAGTCATCAATGGGTGATCTGTGAGAAATTTTGAATGGTCCGCAGGAAAAAATTGGGACATTATTTATACTTTTATAAAGTTTAGTTAAAAAAAAGATGAGAAAAAAAAACACATTATGGAACATGGATTTTACTTTACTAAAAACTTTTAGTTGCCACTTTTAACGAACTTCAGGTTTCCCATCGAAATTTGACAGTCACCTATTGTAATCATAGTAAATTGGTAGCAAAACACTCCAGTCTGTTGATCATTGGTTTGTTATTGCTTTTCATGAAGTTTATTTTCCAGGGTATGGAAACATAGATAAAGACGTATTTATAGCTGTAGTGGTCTGCCATATAGTGGTCAAACCTATTAGTTGTTCACAAAAATTATGAAGTTATACGTTAGGTGGTTCATGAAGTGATGAAGGTTGGCAATTGCTGTTCCAGAGTAAGCACAAGAGACAATTTTGTATCTGCACAAATAACGAAGCAACACAAAATGTCTACCCATATAAGCACTGTAAAATTACACCTTTATCCTCAAAAAGAGCCGTTTTAAGTTTATTTTTAAACTTGGCACCTCTCCTATGACAATGTTAATAATTTGAGATTCATAATATAGACAAAGAAACCACACATAATAACTTGGAGTATCCTGTTAAATTACAAATGAAATCTGTTTAGAAAAGTTTTGTTTTTTGTTGTTTTGTTTACACATATTTACACAAAAGTTTGTTTTATTTACACATATTTTTTTTAATAAAAAAAATCATATTTGAAGTGCAAGCGGGTAAAGATATTAGAAATGTGTGGTTTTTCTTTTCTTTCTTTTTAACCAGACTGAGCCACAGGAATGCATGGCTGAGTTCAACTAGCTATAACAAATTTAAATGTTAAAAAGCTATAAAAAAAATTAAAGTTCAACATTTTGATAAGATCAACAAAAACTGTTCCAAACAAAGGTACTAATGCAACTATGTCAACCCTGATTATGTATGTGTCGTACACGGTGAATTGCCAATCATTTACTTCCTTTCTTATAATTTTGCCAATACGGTTTCGATAATATTTAAATATCACAGCAAACACAAAATATACATAAAAAAATCTTAATTTTCCCATTTGTATTTCAGAGTAATATCAAATAAAATGTTGAAATCAAACAAAATAGATCCTTTGCGGGTCTAATGTTATTGCCCCAACTTTTAGAAATTTCAACAAATACTCGGAGGAAAAATTCACAGTCAAGAGCAAAAAATATTATTGTGTACAAACAGGAATAGAATGGTTTTCCCTTAGTAAATGTATGTTGCAGCATTTGGTGATGTCTTTTTGATTTTAGGTAAAGGGTCGACTGAAAACAACATACGTACGAAAAAATAAAAATTATATATTAATTTAGTTTTTTTAGGATCAATGTAAAATATGTGAAAGATTTCAATCAGTACAGTACTCCTTTGTGGAGAGATTTTGAAATCACACCAAACATAGCATACGAAATCAAAATTAGTACTTAGTATATAAAATTTATAAAAAAAAAAATCCCGAGCTTAAAAATAAATTGAAAAACGAAATACAATACTAAAGTTAATTGACACAAAAAGAACTGAACTAACTTCAACAATGAAAAAGCATAATTTGAAAGAATAATTACAATCCTACGACCAACTGCTTCCTCAACACGTATTTGAGCCATTTGTTTAGCTTGTTCGCTGATGCTTATTCAAATTTGACGTGGAATTACACTTCTTACTGCTTTTGCGCGGTCACTATGATGACCTACGTTCGATTTTTTGCAAAGCAATTTTATGTACTGAAGCCTATTGACGGCACTTAAAAAGGTTAAAACAAAAACATGAAATTTCAAAACAGCTCTGAGTGGGCCTTGCATCCGAATTCTTTTGGGACCTTCCTTTGGATAAAATAAG
>BMAV01011414.1:11368-70861 GCA_019973955.1 Trichonephila inaurata madagascariensis | reverse complement strand
AAATGTAGAAGTATTAAGATATTCCAAATCTTTTCAAGCTAAAATTAATTCTTATACTATACGAGTTTTGCTTAAATATTTGTGATATTATTGACAAATATGTACTTTTTAAAAGCAGAAGTAGGCAACAGTGAAGCCCGTAGACTGATTGGCTGAAAACGGATTGCGTTTATCATGTGACTATGACGTCATATGAATTTATGAACTGGATTGGTTAGAAAGACGTGACTGTAGTTATCCTGTGCTTATGACGTCACATAAATATAGCCCATTACAAAACTGGTCTCAAACGCAATCTAATCAGGTTAGAAATTAAAAGTTTAGCGATGGTTGAGTTAAAAACGAATTTTAATCCCTCTATTTCTTAGCCTAATTGTACGATTGATTTTAAATTTCAATACGAACTCATTTATAAATTGGAACGTGAAATGTTTTTAAACCTTTTTTTCCCTCCTAAACTGAAAAATAAACATTTATATTTAATTTAAAAATATTTATTAACCACCCAACGGATATTGTTTCTTTTGTTAAGTTGTGTCTCACTACTTTTTAAACATCTGCTTTCCCCAGTAATGAGTTGAATATTCAAAATATGCTATAACAGCGATACATTGCTCTTTTAATTCGTATCGGATGAGCTATAAATTCATACAAAAAAAATAAATCCTTATCAATCCATCGATAAATTACTGATTTATAAATAATCAGGAATTGAATAAAGAAATGAAAATATAATCAAATTATTAAGAGTTATGCGACAGATCTGGAGATGCCTATATTTATCTCGATAACTATTCCTTCGTCATATAGCTTTCTTTTCTATCTAATTAAACGATTTTTTCACTTAAAATATTTAGATAAAAAAGCGGACTTGCTGAAAGTTATTTACCGAGATCACCAATACTGTAATCCTCCCACGGAAACATAATCACAGTGGGCTGTCCTACGTAATTAGTGCAAGGAAAATAAATTCGATCAATGTACGAAATATGTTGCTTTACAGTTTATTAAAATATAAATTAATTTTTTTTCAAACTAAAGAGTTAAATCTTGAAACATGTGAGTGTACTTTTTTTGCAATTTTTTTTCAGGCAAATATTTCCATACAATTCTTTTTTGTAGATGTGTATCCATTGCCGCCACATCATTACAAAAAGCAGAGGAAGAACACGCAACAACACATAAAACTAAATGGTATTTTAATAGTGCCAGGTTGATGGATTGATTTGTCTTTATTGACGCCGAAATTCGAAACAGCTCCAGAGATTATCAAGACATACATCATAATTTTAAACTACGGTCGAATGACGGAACGCCATATAAGCTAGTAGCCATGAAATGATGAGTTCCTGTCTGTTACCAAATAGCAATCGAGCCACGAGTTCTTAACCCTTTATCTACCGTATTATGAATTATTGCACTTTTTTCATGTAATATTTTTTTTTGAAACACTACATTGAAAATTAAGGGATATACAAAAACAAAATACTCAACTTTGGGAAATTTTAGTTAGAACTAATTAATTAAAGATATTCAACTGTAAAATTAATTATACACACTGTTTGCTTAAAATAAATAGTCAAATCGTTCTCTAAAATCTTCATTAACATACAAAAAAAAGACACTTACCTTTTGAAATTAAGTATTTTTTCGGAACAAAAATGACAATCTTCGCAATCCGCTGAAAACGCAATTTCTGCTATAAAACTACTCGCCTTCCCCGCTAAAAAATTCATCATAGAACCCGTGCTGCCATATTTCTTGGAAGAGTGGATTTAAAAGAATATTCCTTCTAAGTATCGTTAGAGTATTCGTAAAAATGGTTATTCTATGTAATTTTATATATATATATAAAAGTGACTTAATTTATAAGTACCGTCAGTAGATAAAGGGTTAATCCTGCCCACTTTGCTGCCAAGATTGCATTATGCAAATTGTTGTTCCGGTACAATTGCTATCTAACAATTGCGTATTTATACTTCTTATATTTGTCTATTTTATCTGATGAACATGTGAAAAAAAAACCCTTTTTCCCAAAAACATTTATAATCAAATTTAAAAAAATTTTTTCCCCGATTTAAAATTTTTACCGCTTTATCGAAAAAGGGGGAAAACCACGAAATTTTTTAATTTTTCAATAAAAGTAAAAAAAGGGGTTTGCGTCAGGGGGGGTATATTAACATCGCACTATAAAGCAACACGAGGGCTATTGGCAGAATGCCAAAAAGAACAGAGCTCACCCGAAAAGGGTTTAGAGTTTCAAACCGATCCCTGGGGAAACAACCATCCCCCACGTCCAACAGATTTTGTAATTTTGAACCTCGATCAAGTGATAAGGACGACACCCGAGCCCCACCCTTTAAAATCCCAAAATTTCACCCCAAAAAGGGGGACGTTGTGCCTCCACAGATTTAATGTGCCTCAGGTGGTCTTCAGAGACACGAGGGCTCAAATTCATGACACGCCGTCCACGAGTTCGTGACCTTAATCTCTAGGATACCACGACCACAAAAAATGGTGTAGGAAATGATCTAAATAATTCTTGAGCATGTATTGGTGAAAATGCCAGCATCGAGTTCGAAACCCCCAAAGCACTCCCCCGCACTTATTGTCCCCTGGGGGAATTTTTTACAAAAAAAGTTTTAAAGGGAAAGGTAATTGGTGAAATACCATCTAAAAATTCCACCACTAACCTCCTTTTCCATTAAGTGGAAATAATAAATGAATGAGTTCATAAGTAACGAAATTTAATTAAAAAAATCTTTTTTTCTTCATTTTTTTCCGGGGTTTAAAAAGGAGAAAAGATTTTTAAGTACTTACTTTAATTGATGTTTTGAAATAGCGAATAATACATCAAAGAGGAATAAGGTATCTAATTATCGTAAAAGCATTAATTTTTACAACTCAGCCAATCTTAAATTACGGACAAATATCAACATTCTTAAAAACATTTGTTTGGGAACTTAATTAGCATCTATTACGCCCTGGACAGGGAGCATTTTTAAACATCCGAAGAAACCGCTGTTTGGAAAAATATATGAAACTTCTTTCCCTGCTTTTGTTTGTAGAACTTTTTTACCGATATAGAACATTATCCCCCTTAACAAATGGGGTTTCCCCCAACCCCCGGGCCGGGACCGGGTGGATTAAATAGTACTGGGGGCTCGGGGTTATTTTTATTTACTATGGTTTTTATTTTTTGTGGGGCTTTTCCATGGATATCACTTTATATCTTCCATGTTTAATCACTTTATATTAATTTTTTGGTGATATTGTATTTAATTCTGGAGGCATATTTAAATACGATTAAATTAAATTATTAAGCAAAACACTAAGATATAAACAATCCACGTCCCTTTCTCAATGCCAAGCCATGGCAATAAAAAGATTGGGTAGCACTGCTTTAAGGTGACTACGTTCGGAACCCAGATTTTGAAAAAGTGTATAACTAAATAATTATTTAATATTTAGTGTCTTTTGAATCAAAATACGCATATAAATTTGACTTAAAAAATTTATTACAATAAAATATTATTTAAATGAAGTTTTTTTTTGTTGCGTGGTAGTTGCGGGGCCCCCGCCCAAAATTTTGTGGTTTTGGCCGACACATTTTTTTTCCCCCATCTTAGAACAGATAAAGGGGTTCAATAAATAAGGAAATAAATACTTTTAAAAAACACAAATATGATTTAAAACAGTACTTTTAAATGGCAAATTTTTTCACTTTAGATAACGTTTTTTTAAAAAAAAATTTTTAAAAAAAGTTTTTTGTTTTCACCCCCGATTATCGAATTACGGGGTAAAAAACATTTTTTCCAATCAATTTTTTACCATATTGAATTATTAAGGTATTATTTGGGAATGCATTTTTTAAAAACAACGAAATGTAATAAAACTTTTGAAAATTTTAAAAATTCAATAATTGAAGGGGTTTTGGACAAATTTCGGGGGTTTTGTATTTTTAGAGTCAAATAAATATATTATGGGATGTTTCAATTACCCCAAATTAATTAGTTTTTATTAATGTAAAATAAAGATAAAATTTGGAAATTTTATAAAACAGATACAAGTATAAATAAAAGAAAAATAAATACAAGTAAAAAAAAAGTTTGTATTTTTATTATTATAAAAGGTATAAATGTTATTTATCATTGGATTTAGTTTCACCTAGTTACAAAACTTAAAGATTTTAGACATTTTTCTAAATTGTTCGATGTTTCGAATTCTTTTAAGGTGTTTTCAATTTTTCATCCAGTTTTGCACATACTTTTTTCCTTTACATTCCAGAGGTCACCTAATTCTCTGGTTTTACACTAAAAGACACTTTTTGGGTTTCTTCTTTTAGTATTTTAACTAATAAGTGGACATTAGACCTGCCATTCTGCCAGGGATTGTATTAAATTTGGAATTCCATCCTTCGACAGAATTTGTCGTATGACACTGTCCATATACATTCCATACTTTAATGGACATATTTGTATTGTCCATACACTACTCGAATGGCATTAAAATGCTTATAACTGTGTGAGAAATATTGAGTAGTTTACATGAATTTGCAACATAAAATTTAGGAGCAATTATTTCTTAAATTTAGATTTTTTACATCGAATCTGTTAATATATCAATAAGTTGTCCCTTCTCCTTTATTGTAGGTTTTCCCCCACAAAATGTAAAAATGTGCATTTAGTTTTGCAAGATATTGTACTAACGATTAAAAAAAACCCGGATAGTAAACCCCCTCAGGGGGCTCACCTTCTTTAGGTGGGTGCGAGTGTCACAATCCCGAGGTAACCTCTAGTGATCTTTTCCTTTTCCCAAGGGGTTTACTATCTTTGGTAAACACGGGTGTCACGACCCCGGGGTACCCCAGTGATCCTTCTCTATTTTTGACCCTCCATTTTGTCATCCAATTTCTCCTTTTCTTCTTTTCCCGTCCAGACCACAGACTTACGAATGCTTGGTGCAGTATAGCCAAAACTGGCTCTTGCGCCATAAAACACCAAACTCACTCACCCGGATAGTAAACAATATAATATTAACAATGCAGTAGGTAGTACATATAAAGACATTTAGCGTTTTATATTCTTTCATTAAATTATAATAAATGTTTAAAAAGTATTGTAAAATAAAATTGTTGTGTATTAAACAAAATTTTTAGTTTCTTAAAGACAAGGTTAAGCTTTAAACTCTTGAGGGTATAGAAACTTCAAACAGAACGTGAATCCATTTTGCATATACATTTATAAGTTTCTTTCTAGATTTTTTTATTGTGACTCGTGGAACCCTTGGGTATGCCTCATGAAATCCAGGGTTCCGTGGAATATAGTTTAAAGACCACTGGCTTAGACTTTCAAAATGACCAAGATAACAGGATTTTAATATTTGGAGAAGAATCTCTGTACCTTACCTTGCAAATTCATGCAAACTACACAATATTTTCACACAGTTATAAGCATTTTAATGCCATTCGAGCAGTAGATGGACAATACAATGCCCATTAAAGCATGGAATGTATATGGACAGCGTCATAGGACAAATTCTGTTGAAGGGGGGAATTCCAAATTAAATGCAATCACTGTCAGAAACCAGTCTAAAGTCCACTTATTAGTTAAAATGCTAAAAGAAGAAACACAAAAGGTGTCTTAATGTAAAACCAGAGAATTAGGTGACCCCTGGAATATAAAGGAAAAAAAGCATGTGCAAAACTGGATGAAAGAATTGAAAACATCTTAAAAGAATTCGAAACATCGAACAATTTAGAAAAATGTTTAAAATCTTTAAATATTGTAATTAAGTGAGACTAAATCCGATGGTAAATGATATTTATGTCTTTATAATAAAGGTTTAGTTAGTATTTTTTTAGCTGTATTTATTTTTCTTTTACTTACTTGTATTTACTTTTCTTTTATTTACTTGTATTTATTTTTCTTTTATATTTACTTGTATCTGTTTTATTTACTTTACTTCTAGTATTTATCTTTACTTGCATTAATGAAACTAATTACTTTTATGGTAATTGCACCCGTTCTAATATATGTATTTGACTCTAAAAGACAAATCCCTAAAATTTGTCCATACCCTTCATTATGCTGTTACATATTATTAATTTTTAAATATTTCTCTGAAAGTTTTTATTTTTATTACATTTTGTTATGTTTAAAATGCAATTCACACTATAATATCTTAACTCTCGATAATCAAGTGTAAAAACAGAAAACTTAGGTAAAAAAAATTTTAAAAAAAACAACGTTATCCCCGTGAAAGAGATTTGCCACTTAAAATACTGTTTTAAATTATATTTGTGATTTATAAAAGTATTTATTTCCTTATTTACCTGCACCCTTTATCAGTTCTGAGATGGGGGTAGGGGATGTCCGCTCAAACCACGAAATGTTATGTGTCCGTAAATACCACTACCCCGTCACCCTTTTGGCAAGAAATAAAGAATGACATAGTTTCAAAACATTGCACATTCATAAAAAAAAGGCTTCTATAATGATAATATTTTACCTGTACATAGCTAGGACTTCTATACCGAGGTTGAACTAAAATCCTTGAAGTATATTATTTAAAAGTAATTTATTCGTATTTTTAATGTGTCTGAGCAGAGAAATTTTAACAAAAAACACTCATTATTTTAGTTGATTGTAAATATGGCAATAATGTGAAATTTTCAAACTTTTTATTTCAACTCTGGTAAAGAAGTCGTAGCTATATATAGGCAAAATATTATTATTATAGAAGCATTTCTCATTAAAGGAGAATTATTTAAAAATTATATATATAATTTTTCTTCCTTTTTTGATAAATAAAATTGCGTTTAAATAATTTTTCTTGTTTTAATATTCGTAAAAAAAGCTTTATGTGCCTATTTTTTGAAGCGGTAATATTTTAACAATTTCAAAATTTGGCTACACACTAACAATAAAATAAGTGTAACAGATTTTTACTTATCTGCAATACACTATGTAAAATAGTTTATGATAGTATTTTTAGTTTTGAATAAAATATGTGCGACGAAGACAACAAGATATATTCATTGAATAATTACAAATTAATTATAAGAATTCATTTAATGAGAAATTTGAGCTTGATGATTTTTGATAATTTTATTTATATTTGGCCATAAAAACGATTATGCCATTCTTATTTCTTTATCTACATTTAAGACTCTTTTTTTTTTCATTTTTATATTTGTAAATGCTGAAAAATTGAGTTCACTCAATTAAAATGCAGTTAATGTAACAATATTTTTAAATCTTTTTTTTTTTTGGCCATTATGAGATAATTTTATTGCAAAATGAATTAATTGACTATTCCGAATGTTTGGAAATTAAATCTCTATTATTACGGAGCAAAATTAGTTTTTTCTCTTCATTCAAACTTAATCCATATACAGATGAATACGACGAATGGATTTCAAACCTAATCAGTTTTTTGATATCCATCTATCCAAGAAAAGATGAGTTAAATATACTAAGAATACCCTTAGTTTGTTTCTATAAAAACGGCCTATTGTTTCGGTTCCGGATTTTATGATTTTTCTCAGAGTATAATTAATAATTTTAAAACAATTTGACGGGACGCTTCAAGAAATTTGCGACACCCGCCGCAGCACACATTGGCTGAGAATCACTGATTTACACGCTTTTTCAAAATCTCGGTTCCGAACGCAGTCATCTTAAATAAACAACCTTTCCACAGTCTCTTTATGACTACTTTTCGATTTAAATAAAATACTTTTGAAAGTTTCAAAGAAAAAATGATGAAAGCGCGGGAAGAAAACTGTTAAACCTTAAAACAGAAAAAAAAATGTAAACCCAAAAGTTCAGGCTCCTTTTTTAAAATCACAGAGTAACTTTGCCAGCCATGCATATTGAGTGTCATGCAAAAAGTGAAAAATATTCCCAGAATACTGGATAGATATCCATCAAAAACTTTTTGAAGAAAAAGTAAGAGAAAACTTATACAGCTGAGAAATATTTTTTACAAGTGTCGCGAGCAAAAGAAAAATACCCGCGTATTTGACAAGAAAGACTCAATGCTCGAAGGGGACAGAAATCATGTACACATCAAGACATATAAATATCCTTTCGCTTAAGCCTTGTGCATGGCTGAATTCTTTCATATTTTTTTTTCTTTCTCAAGTAGAGAAAACGAAACAAAACGACTTGTAAGGGAGGGTAAGGGATCTCTTGAGGGGGAAAGAAACTTTATTTTTATTGGGAAGGAAATTGCTTTCTATGACAAATCGGATGCTGGAGAATTTGGAACAGAATTTTTCGGTGAGGGTTACTCTTTGAATTTATTTCTAAATGCAGAACAAATTTGTGTCTCTTATTTTCTAAGATCTGTAACTTTCTTCGTAGAGGAAATATTTTGCGAAGATGAATGAGAATACTTTTATTATAAGTATCTTACTTACATGATAGTTGATGCCACGAAATAGTAATTTTTATTCGAATGATTATTTTAACCCTTTTGAGCTGTGGCAACTCGAATGCGCTTAATATTCGAACTAACTTCGGGCAGGAACAAAATCAATATTTCTGTTCCGTGATCTTCTGAGTGAGTCTGGTGTCTCTTTAAAAATGCTTAAGAAAATGAATGCAAACTATTAACTTTTGAAAGACGTAGATTTAAATGTAGATTTATGAAAGAGCATGGTTTAGGATAGCGCGTGATACTATGTTATTGATATTCATTTTATTATGAAAAATTTACAAAAATCTCTTTATTTAAAATTTTATTGCAGTGCTCGTTATAATTTATTATACTAAGCATCAAAATAAATATGTCTGGCATTTTAGTTTGTTCATATCTATAAAGTAATCAATTTTGAGTAAAGTATGCTTGTAATTCCTTAATTTTTCACATGTGCGTCCAAATATTACATATAGTATTTATTTCTTTTATAAAAACCCAATTCCTTAGGAAGTTATCTTTTTTTTCTTAAAACTTTTGTTGTAATAGAAAAAAAATTAAATAGGAGAAAAATCCTATTTTTTATTTATTTTCCACAAATAGTTTCTAAAAGTATAAATGTTAATCACTACAACTTCCGAGAAATTTATTCAAAAGTTTTTCATTCTGCCAACAACAAAATGCATAGGGTTTTAATGAGTGAGATAATATTAACGTCGCACTATTCAGCTACTCCAGGGCTTTTGGTGACGGACCTCGGCGACAATTTTGTTACCTTGACCACTAGGTTATAACGGTCACAAAACGAATACGATTTAAGTAAATAAAAATCCTATACAGTAGAACCTCTATATAACGAACCTCTATATTACAAGTTTTTCTATATAACGTTTTCCTGGAACATTGAACATTTTACGGTTTTCTTCGTAAAATAACCTCTCTATAGCGAAGTGCATTTTCAGTATAACGAACTTTTTCTTTTGTGATTCAATTTTTTTTCTCCCTTTTTTTTTAAAGTATTTCTGAAAAAAAAATTTCAAGTCATTCTCTCTTTAACACATTTTGGTTATCATTAATCTTGAATTGGTTTTATTAGATCCTAACTCGCCGAGAGCAATAGAGTTCTGGACGTTTCATCCAAGAAGTGCGACCTTTAATCCCCATTGTCCAGTTCACTAGAAACATTTTCGGTATCTCTTTTCACACTCAGTGGAGTTGTTCCGTGTTCTAGTTATAAAATAATTACGTTTTACATTATTTGTATTCTTTAAATTAAAAAAAAAATTCTTAAAATTCATTAATTTTAGTATAAAATTATTTTCTTAATATTGAAAATGCAGTGCATTTTTCTTTCCTTTTTTTATCTTGTTTTCCTTGAAGTTTTTCTTTCTTTCTTTTTTTTCTTGATGGGTAAGATATATAAAATCAACATATATTAACTTTAAAAAAGGTGTGAATAATTACTTTTTTTAATATATAATGTTTATGAATTTAGAATTTATTTTATGTGGCTTATAAAGTATATTAAAAGTTGAACTTCTATATAACGAATTTTCCATATAAAGAACTTTTTCCCGGGATTTATCGACTTCGTTATATAGAGGTCCGACTTATATGTTTAAAAATATGTTCCCACAAAAACAAAACCGTTATCCAAAATTTTATGTGAAAATGCAGAAAGCACTTTTATGCAAGGGCTTGTAACTTCTTTTTTTCAATTATCGTCTAGTTCAGGGGTGGCGAACCTTTATGAATCAAAGTGCTATTTTTTCTAAAGAAATGTTTAATGAGGTATGGACGTGCCGTCAAATAATTTTGACTTGTGATCATTGGGAAAATAATAAAACTAAATACTATCAACTCAAAACTATTTATTTACTACGAAAAAATATCTTTTCCACTGAATAGTTGTAAATGTTTTAGTTATACATGTAATTCAAAAAAGTAAATTAGAGGGACTTGTTGTTGCAGATTGATGAACTAATGACCCATAGTTTGGGTAAGATGCAAATCGAGAATGCATGCTGAATTGGAGTATTAGCCAAATGTTTCTGGAATTAATTATTTTTCTGTGGCCACTTTTGGACGAGGATTTGTGATTGCTTCAAAGGCCGTTTTACAGACGATCCTGCACACCACTATTCCAGAACATAAAACACCACCCTCTTGTCGCCTTTACAAATTTATAAGCCATGTTTCTGGTTTAAAATTTGAAATTCTCTGTTACACTTATTACCTGCATTTTTTATTCTTTTTGATGAACTAGCATGAAATAAAGTTAAAAATCGTAATATAACACCAAAATACAGTTGTATCGACGAAATTAACTACTATGCGAAACAATCTTTGCAACTATAAGCAACTGTCCCAAGCGTAACTAAGGCAATACAAAAATACAGAAAAAAACGGAGTGCACCCCACCGCCCAAATGATTGTCGAAATATTTCATAGTGAACTTTGTTACTTGTAAAATAAAACCATTTTGATCACGGCGGGCCCAAAATATTGTGCCGGGGCCACTGTTTCATCCCTGGTCTAGTGAGGTTTATCAAAATAACTTAAGGGAACAGAGGGCTAGTTTGAAGGGAAACTTAATTTTTAACCAGGTCAACTGAGGGAACACCCTTGGACCGACTTCAAACTACGCACCATACTAACAGAAGGATCTTGAAACCCTGCACTGATTTATCATTCATCATGTCCTCTACATGACGGGCCTTCAATCGTTCTAGTGCTCGAACTCTGGCCGGTAGCCAGGGGATAGGATCGGACCTGTTTTGTCATGAGCATCCCAGCACAAAGACCCGCGTAGCCAGCGGGGCACGTTAAATCTGTCAGAGCTGAAACGTCCCCGGTGGTGTGTAGTTAGAGAGGGGTGCCAGTCAGGTGTCGTCCACGTCACTTTTACCAGGTTAAATTACGTGGTCCGTCGCAAAAACCCTCGTAGCTGAACATGCGACGTTAATATTCAACAACCACAACCTCATGAGCGCAATGAATTCTGACCCTGATCAGGATACTTAGCTATTTATTTAGCGTCTATAAAAAGGCTTTGCTATCTGACATTCAAAAAGGAATTTCTGATTTGCTAAATTTTAAAATAGAATCTTTTTTAAAAAATTAAAAATGGTACACGTCTCTTGGTTATGTTAGACACTTGAACCGATGGGAAATTTAAGTATCCATAAAAATTTTAATATTGGGAAAAAAAAATATTCTTAGAACGGAGGGGGAGGGGCTTACGTATAAGTGGGTAATTTTTTTCCTAATATGACAGATTATGAACAGTTATTACAACATGTTCATCAATCTACTAGTAAACACCGAAAGCTGGTATCTTTTAGTCGGAGCCAATTGACGGATACCAACGCCGAGTTATTTTACGCCCAGTTTCCTCCCAAGAGAGGCACCTAGCCTGACGGGTGCGAACCTGTACTAGGATTTAATTTTGCCTAGAGTTTCATGAGAATTTGTAACCTTTTTTAACTCATTCTAATGCTTGGACTTTTCTTTCGCATTGCTGAAATGATATAGTTAGTTCTGTTGGATTCTATTGTTGACATTTAACGAAGGGGAAAAAAATAACAGAAAATTTGTCAAAATCTTAAACAAAAATATACACAAGTTTTACTTAAACTCATTCAAAATACACCACACTTTTCTTCTTGTCGCTAAACATAACCCGCTTTTAAATATTCTTAATTGTTAACATTTGTGCAAGAAAGAAACAAAATCCATTTTGAATAAATGCTTATAACTTTCAAATAATTTAAGTATTTATATGTATCAATAGTCTGTCTTTTAATATTCCGTGCTTAGTATTAGAAGATAAAACAAAATAACCAGTAAAAATAAGGTTGTATTTCTTAACGGCTAAGAAAAGTTGTCGTTTTATTCTGGCTCCAAGCAATGCTGTACCAAACACTCATTCTAGATGCTTATTTTCCAAAAAACTTTTGAAAAATTATTAAAACCACTTTAAAAACTCAAAGTGTTTATTAATTTTTCTCAATAAGAAGGAGTTTGAGAAATAATTAAGTTATAAAACTTTTACTGTATATTAAAGTTTGAAAAAACAAACCCTGAATTATTGGTGCAGCTGAAAAATAGTTTTATAAATGAGCAGAAAACTTTTTTTCTTCCCTTTCATTCTTAAAAACATTAAAAGTCCAATCATAAAGATGGTTTTACGGAGTAATGAAGCGCACATTTTGACGCAACATTAAATCAACCCAAAACTTGAAAAAGTCAATTAAGAGGGTTCAAGACTATTGAACCTCTCTTTCATCTGTGGAAAAAAAGTTTTCTTTCTCACCTTTTCATAAAAATTGTTAGACTTTGTAACCAAGTGCTTATGGTCACCAACTCGTGGCATTCGTTATTTCTGTAGCGGCTCTTTTTGCTAATAATAATCCGTCAAGTAAAGTTTTACCTATAAATACATTTAATAGGTAAATACAGTCGGACCTCTATTTTACGGACCACTCTCTATTAAGCGAATTTTTCTATTTTGCGAACTTTATCCATAAACCAAGAACATTTTACTATTTTTATTTATTTTCGTAAAATAACCCCTAAATATCGAAGTGCATTTTTATCTCTAACGAACACATTTTCTCTCACTCCCCACCCCATCCCTAATTTAAAAACATTTTGGACATTTCAAACTATTCTCTTTAACCCATTTTATTGTGATCAATGGCCTTGAACTGGTTTTACCTGGTGCTCTACTTACCCAAAGCAACAAATTGAAGTATTTAAAAAACTCAAATAAAATTAACAGATTCTATCAGTAATTAAATTTGACAAATGCGGTAATGTATTCTTAAAATTACTGATTATAAAATATTGTAAGCTTAAAATTGCTGGTTATAAAATATTGCATGGGATTAAAATTACTTTTAGCCTTCAAATTAGGAAATGTCATTAAAATTTTCTTTAATTTTAATTTAAAATTATTTTTAAAGTTGAAAATACAGTGTATTCCTGGACAATGTTTTTTTCTTCTTGCAGATTTTTTTTTTTATGGGCAAGATTTATAAACTTGATATTAATTTACACACACACACACACACACAAACGTAAATAATTACTTTTTTTAATAATATATAGTATTTAAGAATTTAAAATTTGTTTTATAGGGTTTCTTAAGTACATTAAAAATCAATATCTATTTACTGAATTTTCCACATAACGAACTTTTTTTTTCGGGGGGAAGGGGCTTTGTTATGTAGAGGTCAGACTGTATCTTAAAAATTTCGCATCGAGTAGGGAAGTTTTGATGCAGGGCGAAGGGGCTCGTGTCATTCTCAATTCGGCCTCAGAACGGTCATATATAATCCGAATTATTTTAATAGTCAAACATTATTATAACCAGTTTATTTGTTTCAAGATCACCCTCGGAGTTTCATCGTTCCGTTTTATCTGACATTCCTTTTAACTGAAACTGCGGAAATGTACGTTTATAGCCCTTTTGTTAGGAATATCCATTATCTCTATGTCTTTCTGGGCAATCTGGTAATTTCTTTTTCAAGATCAGTAACGAGTCGTGATGTTTAGAAACTGTAAAATAAATATTTAAAAAATATTATAATGCGCTCAACAGTTCGTAACATTTTAAATTATGCATGCTTTGAATTTATTAGAAATTACAGAGATGTTTTAAAAAAGGTATGGGTCTGGACACAATCGACTCATTCTCGACTCTGCCTCAGTAAAATTATGATCCGTAAAATTTAATTCGTCAAATATTAATTCTAGGAGTATTCCGCAAGGAACTGGGAATTTTGAACTATATGCCAATGACAACAGTGGCAAGATTGTGTTATTATAGCATGTTCACCATCCGTGCTTAGGCTTAGGTCCAGTGGCGTAACGGAGAACATTAGGGCTCCCTGTAAAGACAGGTTTTGAATGCCTTTAGGCTGTCTTCGGTAAAAGTACGAGAGCTTGAACTAAACGCGAAGCACATTTTCAGACAGAAAAAATGCCTCAATTTCTATGGAAATTTGCATTATAACTCATACCTCTGTTAACAATATAGTGTTTTTAAAAATGCCAAAATATTCTTTGAATACTTTTTTTTGTTACAACGTGAAGGCATAGCCCATTTAACATTACGGTATAGGAGAAAAAGCGCGAAACACATTTTATACCAGAAAAAATGAATAAACTCTGTTAAAACGGGAAGTATAATAAACAATTCTGCTCTCTAAAGGATAGCGAAGCCAGAATATCATATTAATGTTTCATTTCTTTTATATCTGAAAAAATGTTCCAAATTCTGGTCCTATTCTTTAACATTAACCAAAGACAGCCTTAATACTTGACGTTAGTCAGGCTTTGAGTTCCCTAGAATCCTGGGCCCTCACGTGATGCGGGAGTTCTGGGGGTGCAAGTTACGCCACTGTGCTCAGGTCTACTACCATACGCTATCTTAACTTCTTTAGTAGAAAAAAAGGTATCGGTTGAGTTAGATTGTTCCTATACCTTAAAACGGTTGCAGGTGAGGTTTATTTTGCATAGAGGACCAGGGCCTCAAGAAGTCTTAAGACGCCATTGGTCTCGAGAAACTGGTTTAATTGACTGTTCGAATTTTGATTTCACTAATGACTCATTCTGAGAATATTGGACATTGACATTTAATTCAATAGAACAGGGATGGCGAACCCTTATGGATCAACGTGCCATTTTTTCTAAAGAAATGTTTGATGAGGTATAGGCGTGCCGTCAAATAATTTTGCCTTGTAATTATTGGGAAAATAATAAAGCTAAATACTGAAAACTCAAAACTCTTTATTCACTACGAAAGAACACATTTTGCACTGTATAGTAGTAAATGTCTTAGTTATACGTGTAATTCAAATTATAAGGTAACTATAAGGTATAAGTTTTTAAATTCATATTGAACTGTACTGAAAATCAATCGATTGCGTATCAAATTCTTCAATTTCCAACCTGTAGAACAAGATTAGTTTATCAAATAAAGTTACATCAAGGTACATAATGAACTTGAGCGTTTCTGATAATTATTTGAACTGAGAACATCTCACTGAAAATTACTTGATTGAAGAATCAGTTAATGAGATAAATTATTTTATAACTTTTTCTTCGTCGGATTCTTATGCATATCTAAATCTTTGATATCTTTTTCATGTTTGGGAAGTACTTGTAACTTCTTGTAATAATATCGTTTATGAACTCATGCAGTTTAGCGTCACACAAAAAGCACGAATTAGATCCCTCATAAGTATTACTTCATAGTGAACTTTGTTATTTTGAACTAAAGTACAAATTATTTTGATCGCGGTGGCGTGCCCAAAATATTGTGTAGCGTGCTACTGATGGCACGCGTGCCATTGGTTCGCCATCCCTGGGATAGAATCTTGATCAATCGCATCCAGTCGAGGGTTCGAGTCTTGTTACTAAAGACATGCTATGTAAAAGGGTAAAGGCATGTTAAAAATGCAGAGGCACTAAGGCACGTTCGCGTGGAGTGGATATACAGTCGTTTTCACTTGATCTAGGTTTAAAATTATGCTATGCATCTGTACTAACCCTCTTGGGATACAAAGTATAACATTAATGAACAATCAATACATTTAGTGCAAAATAAGACCTTTTTTCACTTCTAAAAATTCTTTTACACATCAATTTATTAGCGTTTTGCACAAATGCATACTTGTACATTTGAATTACTTTTTAACGAAGAGATGTCTAATGTTTCCTACACATAAACAACAAGATTTCTTTCAGAAAAATTTTATATTGGAAGTCTCACTTCTTCAACACTGAATAATTAAAAAAAATTAACACAATTTTATTGTAGATCGTAACCATGAGCATTTTCAGTTTAGGGTTGTAACTTACTTTTTTAGCCGCCAAATCTGGAAATGGGATCTGGAATTAGTCATTAAATTTGAGAAAGTGAAATCATTAATCCTGATGATTCTGATAAGAACAATGGAACAAAATTATTAAACTATTGTACTGTCATCGATCTTTGACAAGTGTGTAAAATTTCGAATTAATATGACCTTTTAAAGTGGCTAAAAATAAAGTTCAAAGATTCCGTTACATATACAGGCGAATTTAATAAAAGTGTGTTAAAAACAAAATTAGGCGTATGAAAAGATCAATTTCTTTAATAAATGCAAGAAACCCATACGATACATCAACGGGATACCTAGAACCCAACAGAAACTAAAGAAGTAACTTCTGAACACTCAGAGTTATTATCAAAATGAAAAAATATCTTCAGTGTATCGTTAAAAACCTTCAGGGAGCAGCAAGGAAACATCTGCATTGCAAATCAGCCTGTAGTAAGTGATTAATGTTTTAACTCGATGAGTGAACACAGCTGTGCAAACTTGTCGATTAGTCAACATCTGTTTACGCTTAGCAAAAAGCATTAATGCGAGTATTGGGGACTTAAAATTCGTTCCCGGAAAGGTTTCTCTTCTTTGGGAATTGGAGTTTATCATAGGATAAAGGTGATAATCTCTTCCTCGCGCGCGGATTCTGGGAAATTCCACAAAGCACTTAATTCAATGTAGAATATTGAGATTATTTCACCTGTGCAGAGAATCGAGGTAATGTGTTTCTTAACTTTTGTAATAGGATATGCTATCTTTCCTAGAAACAAATATATTTCCGAGGAAAAATATAACTCTGGAACACTTAAGAGCGAGATTCGGTAACCCTTCATAATTTTCGCAATAAGCACTGCACTTGCACACAATTGGTATATTTCCTAATAGCTCAAAGCGAACTACATTCAGTTCATTTAGCAATGATTAATTAAAATTAAAAGCCTTTCTCATAGTGAATTTTTCTTCCAAGATTTATTGTTTACAAATATATCGAACTTGGAAGCATTGGAAACCTATTGGCGATGGACCTCGGAATTTCGAAAAGCGATCAAGAGCTGAAAACACGCATGAATTGAAACTCAACTTTCTCCATTATCTACCACATTCCACCAACGTATTTTGAGCCTCGACAGATTTACTTGAATCGGCTCCTCTAGAGGGTGGGTTTTCAGTAGCACTATATCTTGAACTCCGGACCAATGCAAAGTTTACTTCATTAATTTTAAATGACGGGCAAGGACTCGGGTTTACATCTCAGAAAATTTCCCACTTTTTACTTCAATGCCACGTCATTGTGAAGTCTTTTACCTCTGACAGATTGAATATGCATTCATATTCTAACCAATAGGTCATAAGTAGAAGAAGCCTCGGATAAAGAAGTGTTTATTAACGTCACACTGTAAAGCAACATGTGGGTCATTGGCAGTGGACCTTGTAATTTGAAAACAAGCGATGACGATAACACCCGAGCTGACAGCACTTCTCCGAACTGCCATACTACGCCAAATGGTGAACTTTGAGTTTCAACAGATTCAACGTGCATCAGCCTCTCTACACGACAGGTCTGTGACAAAATGCCCCAAATTCACGATACGCCGACCACGAGTTCATACCAAAATCATTAGGCTGCCGCAGCCACTGATGTAGGTCTCAGATATGAGGGGATCGACCGAAACATCATGGCTACTAATTTAACTAAAACACAACTTTAATTCCTCGTTATTTCCTCTCTTATATGGCCATTTTAGCTTCATTTACATGGGCGAAAAATTTTTACAGCCTTTATAATCTTTAGACCCGTATATACGACATTCCGGTATTATACCGGTTTGAAAAGAGAATTTGAATTTTGTACCCGTTTTAGAGCAGGGTAAAAGTGGAGTAGAGTTCGTTTTCTAATTTTCCCATGATGTATTGCGATCGCTATTCATTTATTCAAAGTTGGCTGCTCTTTTTGATTGTGCACGTTGGTCCACTGAAGAAATAAGAGCTTTAATTAACATCTAGAGAAATCAAGGAATACAACAAAAATATGGTGGAACTATCCGGGATTCAGAAGTGTATAAATAAAATTTGTGATGAATTAAAAAAAATTGGATATGGTCGGGTAGTTCCACAAATTCAAAGCAAAATATAAGCTTTGAAATGGAACCTTTTTACATGCTAATTTGATGTAGGAGTACTATGCGCGAAATTGTTGCTGATTTTCGCCAAGATAGGCGATAACATTACAATATGGTTACCTTGATATTCCTACCGTTTGGTGATGTGGTTGTCATGCGAATGACGTATATTATAGTCATATTTTATTTGTTTATTTTTTTCCGTGGTAACCATTGTGTAGTCGCGTAAAACTATCAACCAATCTCCAGATTCTCATGTAAAAGGGCTGAAAAAAGTAAAAAGCTGGCTTTTCTCCCAAACCCCAATTCACCGGCAATTTGTGGATTTGCATGCAAACGAAGCCTTTGCCTATAATATACTACACCCAATCACGTTTCACTCATTGTTTTTTGATGAAAAATTTTTTAAGATAGGACAAGCATGTTTTCTTCAATAAGCCGGTATATAACTTCTATATTCTTCAATAGTATTATGTGCAAAAATACTATTCAAAAATCAAAATTCTACCAAATATCTTCACATCGCAAAAGTATTCGAATAAGATACTTGAAAGCAATGCACCGGGAAAATATTCTTGAATATATATCCGGACAAAAAAGTAACTTAACTTTCACTAAGTACTTTTATTGGCTTAGCGAAGTAGAATATAGTTATTTCTAGTTTTACGGAATTGCGCCTTTGCAGGAGAAAAATAATATTTTGTTGACTTATATATCCAATGGATTTTCATCTCCAATTTTTGGATTATGACATAGAGAACATATTTATCCCAATAATTTCTGGAAAGCGTGGCAAACCTTTTAAAGGATTAGTAGAAAAAGAAAAGTACTTTTCTGCTTGCAGGATATTTTTAGACTTAAATTTCGATTTTATTCTAAAAAACACATTTTATGATCTTATAGGATTTGATGGCCAGAAAAATTACTTTGTGGATGAAACTTACTGTTATTGCAGTCGACTTTGTAATGGTTTTCCTTCTACTCGCATTGCAAAAATGTCTGGGTCAAAACTTAAAAAAAAAATTTCTTGCATTTTAAAGCTCTCAATAGATTAAATTCTTGATAGTCACATGATAACGGGAATTACGTGTTTCCCATTGATTAAAAATTGACATACTAGTTGTTCAACTTGTAAAGTTTAGATAACATTTAAAATTTGATTGAGAAAAAAGTTCATGTGTTAAAATTCTTCAAACAGTTTTCAAAATTAAAAAAAAATTTCATGATACGAATACTTCTAAATTAAGTGCATTTTGTTTAACTATGTGCATTTTTAGCGTTGACAAATATGTACTTTCTGCAAAAAGCAAAAGTTAGCAACAGTGAAGCACATGAAGTAATTGGCTGGAAACGCGTTATTATATTTATGATATAATTATAACGTCGTATTAATTTATGAACTGATTGACTGAAAACACGTGACTGAGTTATGTGACTATGACGTCACATGAGTTTAATCCATTGAGCTGAAATTTTCTATACACGATTGTTTAGATAAAAATACGATAATTTAATTTTAATTAATAAAAATTGATTAAAACTAATTATTTAAAGAATTAAATTTTTCTCGTAATCCCAATTGCTTACGACGTGAAACAGTTGAATATTGAAACCAGAAAATGAAACGATCTTTTCGTAAAATTGAAGTATCAAAACTAATTATTGGATAAATTCAATTTGACTCATCGTTTCCTTTTGCTCTTAAAATTTAAGATATAAAAAAAATTATATTACGCAAAGTTAGTTTGAAATAAAGCCTATGTTAAGAAAACTCATTTTTTACCGTTGTTGTTACAGTTTATGGTGTTGTAAAACTTTTGTTATAAAAACAGGTTTAGATATTTATTAAACGAAACTACCGTAATTTTTACACTATTAAATGTGTTAATGTAAATTTTAAAAAAATATGTATTTATAGTTGGTTGGAACTGGTATCAAAATAGAACTACAAGTTGAACCTCGTAATTGAAATATTAGATCAAATAAATAGAGACAATACACGAGTTCTTGCACTTGCATTAGACTTCACGCCAAGAGATAAAATTACAGCTCAAATAAGCTCAGAATGTAGTAGCCTTCATTATTACACTCAAAACATTTGATTAACCATGGCCGTAACATGTTTCAATTCGACCATCAATGATTCTAAGGCTCGCGATTGGGTGATTGATTAACGCCGAAATTAGAATCGATACTTTGAGCTATTGATGATGGACTTTGTAATGTTGAATTACGTTTACGTGGCGAAGACGACACTCGAGCTTGTGCTTCATTATACAAGGCGATTCTAAAACCATGCGACAAACTTTAAGCCGCGGTGGAGCTATCTGAAACAATTTTTGTATAGTACTTTTTGGGTGGAAGTGTCGCGTTGTGAGGCATAAACAGAGAAAAAATAACCTATTAACAGAAACGTAAAACGTTCATTAACAGTACACTTAACGAGCGATTCCGTGCAGAAAAGGTTAAAACAATTTTAGAAATTGCATCCACAACAATTCAACAGTAGAACTCTCCAAACGGTTGGTTGACCGGCATGAAGACGACATGCTAGAGCTCTTGCACTTGTATCGTGTATTTTGCCCACATGATCCAAGATGACTTTCCAGGTATGTTTACCGTACAGTCCTCAGTCTACCCCTTCCCTCAGTACTGGTGATAAATGAATCATTTTCACACAACTGTCTATGTAATCGCTGAAACACTTTGTGGTTCTCTCGCATCTACTTGTAAAGCGTTCCTGGTTACAGTCGTAGTGCTGTTCTATTGTTACCATTAGCAGTACCGTACATTTTATGCATGTGCCTGCATTTTTGCTTAATATAGTCATGTCACTCATAACGAATGAAATCTCTCTAGCGCAAATGCCGATTTTGGTGGTGCAGCTGATTCTGCACACCGATTTGCTGCCTTCAACTATATCAATATTGTCAGCCAATCACGCCATAAAGGTCGCCAAGCATGCATGAAGGTTTGCGGATGCAATTACTAAAACTGTTTTAACACTTCCTCTACGAAATCTCTCATTTAGTTTGCTGCTAATGAACGTTTTATGTTTCAGTTAATGTGTCGTTTTGTTTGTGCCTCAACACGGCACTTCCACCATATATTCCTGAACAAAAATTATTTGTCTTAGTGAGCCCTACCACCCCTCAAAGTTTGTTCCATCATTTTAGAATCTCCCTGTATAAGCTTCCAATACATTCGAGCCTATACGGGTTTTTTTGGCCCCTTTTTAAAGGAATTTTTTTTCGGCCCCTTAAAAGCGGCACGAGGGCCAATGTCGATGGACCTTGAATTTTCCCCTCGGTCGGGACCCGGACAAGACCAATTGAGGGGGGGCATCCAGCTCTTCAAACTTCCACCACCATGTTTTCCGTGAGGTTTTAAAGCCTGAATGTGACTTTCCCCATGCGGCGGGCCCCCCAGGGGCCCCAAAGGGTACCCCCCCCGACTAAAACTTATGGATATTTAGGCTTTGTGCCCGATGGCATCGGGCCCTTAAAATACGACTCAACAAATAATGTGACTGCCGCTAAATCAAAATAACACCACAGACCTTTTTATTTAATAACTATAACTCCTTAAAAATAATTTTTAAAAAATTGTATTAAAAACTAGCATGGAACTTGCCAGAGTAAAACGTAGTGAAAATATTTTTAAAAATTTTACTTTTTAAAAGCAAAAAGAAAAAGAATTGGAATATTTGTTTTTTAAAAAAAGGAAAAAATTTGAAAAAAAACCCAAAAAAAAATTGGCATTTTCGAAAAAAGTTTTGATACACTTTTTTTTTTTCACCTTTTTGAAAATTAAAACCCCCAGTTTTTTACCTTTATTAATTTTAAATGTATAAATTTGGAAAAAACCTTTTTTTAAATTCCCTTTCATCACAAAATCTTTTCAAAAATAATTTTTATTTTTGATTAAAAAACTTTTTAACGGGAAAAAATTCCCTTTAAAATATCAATTTTATCAAGTTGAAAAAACCCTGCTGGTTTTTAGCAATTTCCCGGGAAAAACACCCCCTTTTTGGGAAAAATGTAAAGAATTTGGGGATACTTGCGTATTATAGCAACAATCGCCAAGAACTTAACAATCAAGATAACTCGAAAAATTGGCTTCTTTCAAAAAGGTATATTTTTTGCACTGAATTCAATCACCTGTTTTGTTTCTTTGTAACCAGTAGGTTAAAACGTAAGTACCAAATATTTTTATCCAAAAAAGTTCTAACGCGATAGAAGCATTACCTTTCAAAGAATTTTCGCTGTTATTAATCCCTTGCCTCTTTTTGATGCAATTTTTTTTAAATTTTTTCCCTTTTTATGCACAAGGGGTGAATTCAAAAAACCGCGTCTTTTTCTTTTGCCCCCCTATTTTTTTTTTTAAACCGAATAGGTGAAGATGATTCCTTTATTTTCCCCCCGCTTGGGCCCGAACTATACAGGCAATATATCTCTTTATTTTGAACAACAGTCAAAAGACGATGGCAATACTTGGGGTTAGCCCCCCCATTTTTAACCCCCAAAAGGGAGATTGTTTCGATAGATTTGATATGGAGGATCTACATAGCAGGATCAAATCATCACTAAAAAAAACCAAAAAATACTCACTTTCCTTTTTTATATGCTACGCAATGGAAATAGAGAATCACTTTCAAACTGGGAATCAGTTACTCGTCGCATTCGATCTTTTCAAATTTTTATTTTTTTGTATTTTGTTATCTGTTGGTCTGGGGAACAGGGCTAACGACAGGCTTTACAACTTACCCCCTTGCCCATGATAAATTTTTATGGCCCCTCAATCGGCTTTTTTGCCGATCAGATGGCACTAGCAAAAAACCCCAATAGTATTATTAAATATATAAGGTTCCAGAAAAAAAAAACACTTATCTATTCAATTTCGCCATCGCATATGACATTCATTTTATTGGTTCGTAACATGATAACGAAAGATTAAATTCGAAATTGCGACCGTTATTTCGAAAATGTTTCAGAAAGATTGCATACAAACATTACTCGAAGGAAATGTAATAACACTATGTTTCCCATTGAAAACAACAAAGTAGTAATATTTCCCTACAGTACGTATATATATTTATTGGATTCGTTTTTATTTTTTACATCCCATGGCTCTATTTTCCAGTACGTTAATTTACAGGTCTGGCAGCGAAAAAATCAATTTTGCTTTGTATTGTAGAAACAAATAAGCTTGAGATATCGAAAAAACTTATTGCTTTTTCATAGAATAGAGTATAAGTTCCATTTTTATAAAACACCCACACACAGAATGAAACACCTTCCCCGAGATACCGAAAAAATTTCTTTTTGACATAAAAAAAAGAATGTTCAAATATTTCATTTACTTCAGACACTTTTCAACACCTGCTGTCCTTCGTGAAGAAAAGCGTTACTTTTCCTGGCACATATCGCAATAAAACTATATGATCTTTTTCCCCAGGGGTCAAAAATAAAAACCATTCAATGGCCGTTTATAAAAATGGGTATTTCCTTACATCCCTATCACTAGTTCGAGAGATTTCCCTTTTTGAGTAAAAAAAGTGGAAGTTGTAGTTAAGCTATCAGGAGAAAGTTATCACATTTCGCTACAATACATTTAAATTGTATTGAAAGTAATTCCACACTTTTATTGAAATTTTTAATACCAAACATGTATGCCCAAAGACTCAAAAAAATTTAATATCTTGTGATGAATTTGCTTTAAAAAAATATAATCTGTGTAAAAGAAATGGTTTTTCAAAGGAAGTGTGGAAAGTGCGACTCGATTTAATGTTCTCACGATTTTAGTGACACCAAATTACACGATTTTATTGCGTCCAAATTATTCATTTTTTAATTTATTTCTCAAATATATATTTTCCTCTCTGTCTTACTAAATCAATAACCATGTAATAATAATATAAATAAATAATAAGAAACACATTAAAAAAAATAATAACCATTTTCGCTCTGTTTTGATACTTTCGTATTTTTTATTAGTTTTTTTAAGAGTAATTTTATCTAATGAATTAATTATTCTTACAATCGTTTATATATATATATAGACTGTTATAACTTATGTGAAAAATTTGTGATAAAGATTTTGTATAAATTTCCATCTATTTCGAAAACGAAACAGAATAGAGAAGGAAAAAAAATAGATGCAGTAATTCATGAATCCTGTTCATTCCGTTACTTGCTAGCATATAGCATTTGGGGCTGTCTTTAAAATATCATATGCTATTTGATAATAATAAAAATATACTATTTGAGCAAACTTATGAAGTATTAAACATTAGTTATATTGATTAAATTATAGAATGTAAATTTACAGAAAACCCTTGGATCTATTAGCATGAGATTATTAACCGTGTCTAAGGAACGTAATGAAATTTCCCTACGGATGCCTCCCCTCTTTGAAATGAGTATGGGGGGGTTCCTGCCCCCCGACTTCAGTGACATTAGGACTTGAACCCGCTTGGCAACAACACCGGCCACATGTTTGCGGCCCATGACCACTCATCCACCGCTGCGAAAGTACCTATTTATCGATAAGGATAACAAATGTTGCTTTGATAGTCGCAAAGTTGTGAATAAATGTCTGTAAATAGTAGACAAAAAATAGTGTCGCTTGTTAAATTCAAAAGGTATGCAATTTCTAAGGTGAAAGCCTTTATAATCTGCTCGGAGTTGCAATGAAAATTTCAAAGTTACCAAATAAGCATATCACACTAAGATTAAAGTTGCTGACTAGTGTTCTTTGAATGTCGTCTCCAACCGCTATACTGCTCTGTCACACTGTTATTGCTATACTAAACTATATAATTTGCACTTAATTCTTAAAAAGTCACGTATTTATCATCCATTTTTTCCTGAAGTCTATCTTATTAAAATTTAACTAAAGAATAATGTACTAGTGTATATATCTTTTGCCTTAAAATAAAGCTATATTAACAGAACAAAACATTGCCAATGGATATCAATAGCAAACTTCAGTCATAAGATTAGTACAACACTTTCCTCTTCGAGTTTTCTGATGCATCTATTTAATTTAAGGTATCCGACTACGTTCGGAACCGTGATTTTAAAAATGGTCATAAATGGATAATTTTCATTATATTTAGTGTCACTTAGATTAGAATACATTTATAAAATAGTTTTAAGGACATTTTGACAAAACAAATTATTTAAATACAATATTTCTGCAAAAAATTAATTTAGAATAACCTTTTTTCAAAATGTTCTCCTTTTGTGAAAAATGCTTCTATTATAATAATATTTTGCCTGTACATAGCTCAGACCTCTGTTCAGACACTCAGCTAGAATTTTTGAAAAATTCACATTATTTTCAGAGTTACCACCCATTGAAATAATTTTCTTAAAATTTCTCCCCTCTGTTGTCGTAAAACATGGATAAACCGACTTCTAAGTTATATATTTCAAAAATTCTAGTTGTGCCTCTGTACAAAGGTCTGAGCTATAGACAGGCAAAATATTATTATAATAGAAACATTTTTCACAAAAGAATATTTTGAAGATGCGTCATTCTATGTTCATCTTTTGTCAAAATATTGTACTTAAATAATTTTTTATTATAATACTATTCTTAAAACAATTTTATATACATTTTCTAATCTAAGTGACACTAAATATCATGAATATTATCCATTTATACGCTTTTGCAAAATCAAGGTTCCGAACGTAGTAGGATACCTTAAAGCGAATGTCGCAAAATAACTCCACATTATGGCTATTGACAAAATGTGGGCAAGATATCCACCGATCGTCAAGTTCCTGCGCTGTAACCACCTTGCTGCTGTGACGTTTCTTTCTGCACATACGTTAGAATAGATACTACACGGTATCAATGCAAACACCCGATATAATAACACCTTTAGACTAATAAAAATTCATCGAATCATGCATAAATGCTAAAAAAACAATATTCAAAGAACAGTACTTACCTGGCATTTTGATGGTGTGTCTGTAATAATCTTCCACTGTGGGCTTGTAGGTGGTGGTGAAGAAGCCCTCCAAGTACTGGACCACCAGGGAAGTCTTGCCAACTCCACCAGGTCCAAGAACCACCAACTTGTTTTCCCTTGAACTGCCCATCGAAGACGGTGAGGTGGTGCGGGTGTCAGAACTACGTCTCTCGCGAGACGTGGACAGACAGAAGCAACTGCAGAAGGCTTTGAGCAGTTCACCACACAGGTTAGGATGGGTTCGTTCCAGCTCTACAACGCTCTCTAAGGGTTCTTGAGCTGGTGTGGGATTTCTTAGATCTCTTTCTGTTACGCAAGGCAATGACTCGTTGGGTCTGTAAATAGATAATTGTTTAACATTAAACATCGCTGCAAATGGAATCTTAAATGAGTGATGGGAGCAACAGTTTCACAGCCTAAGAGTCTTCCATGAATTTTAGACCTGATTTAAATACATATTGCCTTGAAGCTTCACGATAACCATTCGGGATAAATCATGTACTTCTAAGCCACCTAGGGAGCTAATAGTACCTCAATAAACCCCGCACGTCTTTGAAGGTCAACGAAATCTAGTTCAATTCAACATGTGTCAATGGGGTCTTAAGATTGGAGCTATTGACCAGTGTTACCGAAGCATCCCAGACTCTGACATCAAAATTCGGAAAACAGGAAAAAATGTTCATAATGCCAAAACACATTGCAAGGATTGGGATGCAAATAGAAAAATGACAAAGTCACATTTCATGTGTCATCTGCATTATTTGATTATGAACGAAAATTTTGCACAGTCAGCCGTCCAATTATCTAATGAGTAGCTTTACTGATGAGAACTGGGAAATACAGAAAGTTTAATGTCTGATGGAGAATAATTATCCAATCAAATGTGCTGATAAGAGAAAGAAAAAAATATACTCGAGAATAAAAAATCCTGAAGTTTGTGTGTGATGGCTGTCATCTCGTAGGAATTAAAGACGACGCATAAACCAGAGCACATGCTCATTAAGAGTAATGCTTACTAATGCTAATATTAATTTGTGTGTCACTATAACACTATCTGCAAGCATCATATATCTTGCTTAAAACTTAGAAACAGTTCGTACATTCATAATGTTCAAACAGGTAAAGTTTAATTAAATTAATTTATTTTTTAATTTATTTTATGAAATTTCCAAAATCTATTTTATTATAATATAAAAGAAACATGGAATGTATTTACACACACAAAATATAATGATTTAAGCATAATTACTTATGTTAACATGCGGTGTATTTGCGAGTTTTTTTAATTCAACATATGACATGTCTATTCTATCACGTAACGTTCACAAAACCAATCACGGATCGATTTCTTAGAACAATGTGAAGCAGGATATCCAGGGTCAATCGTAGTAGGTATGCTGCACGTGGAACTAATAATATTATGAATAATATTCTCAGACTAAGAATAATATTCTCTTAATCCTTGTTATTAAAGAAATTTATCCCTTCTCTCCCCGTTCCGTCAAGATGTGGCAGACGGTTGAAAGGCGGGCTTCACTGTCATGGAGATGTGACGTCATTTTTTCTTTGTTTTCCCATGAAAGCGAAACAGAAACTAAATCAACTGGGAGAGTGGTTTCCCCCCCACCCCCCCAAAAAAAAAAAAAAGCTGCATTCATTGTGAGATGCTATATATTTTTATATGTAACTTCAAAAAATTATTCTCTGTTCAACTTATTTTGATGAGTGGATAATAGAGCTTTTTCTATAACCATTATCGTTTATTGCGGGTCTTCAGTGGCTTCCTGAATCGACAATGCCGGCGACGAGTTCGTGACTATAACCACTAGGCTACTGCAACCCCTTTCCCTTATTGAATTATTAGACTTAAACTTGAATCTTGACACAAACATGTTTCTTCTGCTGAGTAGAGATGAGCTGAGAACAGTGATAACATAGATATGTAAGATATTTACCAAAAGGTATTTACCTGGTTGTTTTGTAATTAATATGAAAATAATATTCCGCTATTTAATTCGACTGTAATAAATTCTTTCTGGCGTTTTTTTTTCTGTCAACGAAACATTACCTACTACTCATGAGAAATTTCTCCAAGGAAGTCTCAATTTTTTGGGAATTGAAATGGATTGATCAATACAAAAACTGTTTCTACCCATGTCGCTTTGTTACTTCATATCTCCCTTTAAGGGCCGTGGGTAGCCTAGTGGTTAGAGCATCGGACTCCAGACCGGAAAGCCTAAGTTCGATGCCCGATGCCACCAAATACCCTCTGAGTACACACGTAGTACGTGCTCGTTAAATCGGTGAGTCCGAATGTCTTGTGGGTTGAATCACGAGTGTAGGGGACTGAAGAATATTTCCCTTCCCTTCAGTTTCATGTCTAAATTGTGGATGTGGAGATAAGTGGTGTCGCCATCTATAGTCCCCTCGGGGAATTTCGTCGAGCTAATTCGTACTGTCACCTGTATGGTGCTCAAGGCCAACGACAGGCGTACTTCTAGCCCCTTGCCACGATGAATTTCGCGGGCCTCGTTCTGACTGCGTCAGACAGGTGGCATTAACTACAACAACATCTCCTTTTAATGTGAAATAGTTAATTTTGGTGGCTCTTCTCGTCTATATTTCAGAAGAGAATTATAAGAATCATATTCCAAGGGTGTGATATTTTACCGTCGCAGTATGAAGCTACACGAGGGCTATTGGTGACAGATCTCATTATTTTCTTATTATTATTATATTGATGGTTAAGTGACGAGGACTACAACTGAGCTGACATCTTTTCGCCGAGCTTCCACTCTACAGCAACAGAAGGACTTTGAGCTAGACAGATTCATAAGTTATCAGCCTCTCTACACGGTGGGTCTTCAGTGGCAATAGGCTCGAACATTCATGACACCCTGGCCACAAATCCGTTATCCTGGATACTAGGCTACCATGGATAAATTTCATATGCATCTATAAAATATATTGTTCCCAATCCATTAAGGCTGTTTTCGGTAAAAGTACGAGAGCCTGAACTAAACGCGGAACACATTTTCAGACAGAAAAATGCCTCAATTTTCATTAAAATTTGCAACATTGTAACTCATACATGTATTAACAATAGAGCGTTTCTAAAATTTCAAAATATTCCTTGAGTATAATTTTTTTCATTTTAACACGAGAAAGTACAGCTCATTTAACATTACGGTATAGGAGAAAAAACGCGAAACACATTTTTGCCAGAAAAAATGGCTTAAGCTCGGTCAAAAAAGTGAAGAATGATAAAAATGTTGTTCTCTAATGGATAGTTTAGCCAGAATATAATATTAATTTTTCATCTGTTTTATATCTGAAAAAATGTACCTAACTCTCAAATCCTATTCTTTAACATTAACCGAAAACAGCCTTTAGCAATTATGTGTTAAATAAGGACTACATGAAAAATAGAGAATATGTAAATAGAAACTTTATGATGTAGCTAGAAACTGATTTATTAAAAAAGGATAAATTCAATTTACGCACAGGGAAATTTTTAAATGTTTTATTTCCTTACATCTCATAGATATGAAAATTCTCTCCAATACGTGCATATAAAAATTATTCTTCACAGTCAAGAAAGCTTATTTTCTTGTGGAAAACTGAATCAAAATCATTTTTGTCACTTGAAGATGCTACCTCGCACTCATGCGGAAAAGACACTCTTTTGTGATGCAGTGTTGTCGGTGATTAGTTTTGGTGACGACAGTTTATTGGTTAACCGCTTGTGTATGTCGCGGTAGCCAGACATAAAAATAGAAGATTATTCTGAGATTTTAAAGTTCTTTCAAAATTGGCATTGATTGCAATAAACTGGCGTTCCAATTTCTTTCAAAGCCATGGATGTCTAAGAGAAATTCATAATTTTCATTTGATGAACTTCTTTAACATAATGTATAATTCACACCGAAGAAAAGATCACTTAAAGACAAGTTAGAGTTTGATCATATATTTTTACATTAAAGTCAATTCTTATAATGAATTATTTCGCAATGCTGCACTGCGATTTCTATTACATTGGTTCTATTAGAGGGGAGACAAAAGTAGAACATTTTTCACACTTTAGGAATATGCTGATAAAGTTTCCTTACAAATCCCTCTCTTAATACATTTACATTTATTAAAATATATTTTTAACTGTCAACTTTATATTTTAAGGAGAGTTGGAAACCCCTCTCTTTGTCTATACTGACAATGTTAAATTGGCTGTTTTCGATGTACCTTTTCTCAAAATCTGTTATATGTACATTCTTGAAATATTTCACACACATACAATTAAAATATACCTTTCTCATAATACTGAAATAAGCCTTTAGCTTATTTTTAGTTTTGTAATAATTTAGGAAATATTTTATCAAACATTGCGAAATGTGACCCATTTTCACATAAAAAGTTATTTTTTACAAATTTTTAAAGTTATTTTTACAAAAAACTCATTTCAGTATATATTAGCCATCATTATAAATATATCACAAAAAATTTACATACCTGTCAACAGTAGTTTCTCAGAAAAGGTACATCGAACATCAAAATTTACATTTTGAGGTAAATTGATTTTAATGTATACAGTGAGGCTTCTATTCGGCTAGTAAATAAAAAAAAGTAAAAGGTTCAATTTGCAATAAAAGATGCATGTGTTGGTTTATATCAGACGTTCAAATTTTAAGCAAAAATGAAGTACTTGTTTACATTTTTCGCCATTCAAATGGGCATGGCCCAGTTCCAACAATTATTTAAAAATAGGTTTTAAGGGCTTCTAATAACCCTAGAGGTTAAAGTAAGATTTTTTAGAACTGTTAAAATCCATACAATTTGAAAATGTAAAAATCTCAAATTGTCAAAGAATAAGATTTTAGCTTTCCAACTGCTCTTAACTGTCTGTAATACTAGCATGAATGAGGTTATTTTTAAACGTTGCTCTATAAACAACCACGTAAGCCACGTTGGCTCGTAATTTTGAACCATGGTCAAATGACAAGGACAACACTCGAACTGGCTCCCATACCACACCAATGGGGTAAAACTTTGAGTTACGGCAAACCTAACGCGCATCAAACTCCCAAAACGAGGTGTCCTTTGTATCACTAGGGCTCGAACTTTTGACACTCCGGCCATGATATCGAAACTATAACCATTACGTTGCCGCGATCCTCCAATAACACAGACAAATAAAGGGAGAAATTAACGCTTTGAAATATTTGTTAACTTTTAAAGTCTCCGACTACGTTCGAAATCATGATTTCGCAAAAGCGTAAAAATGGATAATATTTATGATATTTAGTGTCACTTAGATTAAAAAATGTATGTAAAATTATTTTAAGAATAGTATTACAATAAAAAGTTATTTAAGCACAATATTTTGACAAAAAATGAACATAGAATGACCCATTTTCAAAATATTCTCCTTTTGTGAAAAATACTTCTATTATAATAATATTTTGCCTGTATATAGCTTAGACCTCTGTATAGAGGCTTAACTAGAATTTTTGAAATATATAACTTAGAAGGGAGAAATTTTAAGAAAAAAACGCCGATCATTATTTCAATGGGTTGTAACTCTGAAAATAATGTGAATTTTTCAAAAATCATAGTTGAGCCTCTATACAGAGAGCTATATACAGGCAAAATATTATTATAATAGAAGCATTTTTCATAAAAGGAGGTTTTGAAAAAAGATTATTCTAAGTTAATTTTTTACCGAAATATTGTATTTAAATAATTTTTTTTTATCAAAATGTCCTTAAAACAATTTATACATGTATTCTAATCTAAGGGACCCTAAATATCATGAAAATTATCCATTTATGCGCTTTTTTAAAATCACGGTTCCGAATGTAGTCGGATACCGTAATTTTAAGAGTTTGCATATGCCACGGTCACAAACTCGTGGTCGACATTGAGTCGTGGGTTTGAACCCTAGTGCTCGTTCAATCTATCGAGGCTCGAAGTCCTCCCGTTAAAGTGGTGTGGATGCTTGGGGAGGGGATATCAGCTCAGGTGCCGTACTCGTCATTTGACATGGATGAAGATTACGAGGTCCGTCACCAATACCCCCTTCGTGTTTTTTCATACTACGACGTTAGTAAGCACCCCCTCCCCCCACCAATCACTTGTTTTAATAATGGTTATCTCCCTTTTTCCTTTAAAACTTTACTATTTAGTTGATGTACTTTAATTTGGAAAAAAAAAATTCATTATGAACTAATTCACAAATAATGATTCATAAATTTAACCAAAAATTACCATTACGTATACTCTTTTTAACACCCAAGTAAGAATTATTAGTTTTAAATAACAAAAAAAATGCGTCTTACTTTTTTTCTATATTACTCTTTACTATAAATGAAGTTATCTAATTTTTCATTATTCTTCTTGATCATAAATAAAATTATGTATAACTGTCTTATTTTTTGTTCAGATTATTTTTTTTTCAATAAATGTATATGTAGTTGTTGTAGACTTTTAGTTGTTAATAGTGTTAGGACCTTTTGTTTCTTTTATTTTCAGTAAGAAGAGTTGCAATTCTCTTTTTTCCCATAAACATTCTTTTAAATTATCTATAACGACCTATAGTACCACCCTTAGTTCTAAAAGAAATTCAAAAAAAAAAAACCCTCGTTATATTTTTAAAATACATTAAATATGAATTTATGAAGTCATTTTCATGCGCAGTAATCTTCATCTTCTATAATTCATAGTCTGCGCTAAATAGAAACAACAGCCTTTGCGCAGTAAATTACAGAATTTGTAAAAATTGTACTAATGGATTTTAGCCCCATACATTAAAATATATTTTATGTCCCCGTCACTTTTACCTTTTTCGTTGTTAAAACAACGAAACGAATTATGATGGATTACGCTTTCAGTAAAAGTATTTGATAAGCTGAAAAATATAGTATTCTTAGAGATGGTTCAGAGATAATATAATAACAGAATTATAGAAATGTAATTCGGATTTTAAATACACTTTAGCATTGTATTAATGTGAAAAGTATTAAATGTAATGAAAGGTTTAAACAAAATTTCTTTTATAAAATTCATATATCTTCTCAAATTACATTGATCAAAACCATTTCTCTGAGCGATTGAAATAGTTAAATAAAGTTGACAAATTAATATTATTGCAACATGAAAGAACTTTATAGTTTCAAATATCATAATTAATGCAATGCTTACTTAAAAATTGGATAGAATTCATGTTTTGAATAACAGTTTTCACTTACAACTTAAATATGCTTCTAACTCAATTAATCGTGAATGGTATAAAGAATATATTCCACACAATTATTTAGCTTAAAGCAGAAGCTGTTTGAGAGGATTAAATTTACGAATAAGTTATAATTAATTGTTATAAATAATTATAAGTCTTTAACTATTTGAGAAAAGCCGTAATTCATTACTTACCTAAAAAAATATTAATTGCAATAATTTTAATGTACTTTTAAAAAGGAAAAAAAAATGTTTTGATATTTGAGTACTGGCTAGAGAGAGAGAGAGAGAGAGAGTGCATTCTTCCATCCTATAGTATGTGTTTTAAATAAGTAAATTATGTATTTTGAGTGATGAGAAAGGGCAATACGATCTATAATACATTTTAAGAGGTCTCAAGAAGTATTAATTTTGTCTCGAGGACTGAAATATAAAAATTTTTCAAATATTAGATTGGGGAAAAAGAAATCCATTATTTTTTTTCGGTAGATGGCTGTAGTGTCGATATCTCGTGACGTATCGATCAAAGAATTTCCAATTTATGCTCGTTATCAAATTGACATTTCACACTAAAAAAGTTATTTTCCTGTTTTTTGTTTGGCCCATTCAAATGTGAGTTACAGGGTGTTAAAAATGGAAGTCAACAAAGAGAAAATTCGGTTCTTTTTACAGTTTTTCTTTGATAAAGGCAAAAATGCAAGACAGGCGGTTGAAAATGTGAATGGTGTTTATGGTGCCGATACTGTAACAGCTAATATCGTGCAATTTTGGTTTCGTCGATTCCGTCCCGCCATTTTTGATGTTAAAGTTGTCTCTCGCACAGGCAGGACCATCACAGAAAATGTCTATAAAATCGCAGAAATAACCGAAGTTGACCGGCATGTTACAAGTCGTAGCTTCGCTCAGGAGCTGCATGTCAGCCATAAAACAGTTTTAAGCCATTTGAGCAAAGTTGGATTCAAAAAAAAAAAAAACTCGATGTTTGGGTGCCACAACAATTAACACCAAAAAACATGATGGATCGAATTTCCATCTGCGAAGCTCTGGCCAAACGGAATGAAATCGACCAATTCTTAAACGGAGGGTGAGTGGAGATGAGAAATGGGTCACATACGACAATATTGTGCTAAAACGATCGTGGTCAAAGTGCGGTGAAGCAGCTCAAACGGTGGCCAAACCAGGACTAACATCCAGAAAAGTTCTACTGTGTATTTGGTGAAACTGGAAAGGAATAATTTATTATGAGTTGCTTCCGTAGGGCTAAACACTAAATTCAGATCTCTACTGTCAACAACTGGACCGTTTGAAGCTAGAAACTGACCAGAAACGGCCAGAATTGGCCAATAGAAGAGGTGTTGTGTCTTATCAGGACATCGCCAAGCCGCATACTTCTGTAGTGATTCACCAGAAACACTGGGAGCTTCGTTGGAAAGTTTCAATACATCCACCATATAGTCCGGTCCTGTCACCAAACGATTACTACCTTTTTTCGCATTATAAAACTTCCCGATTGATAAGAAATTGGGATCAAGATAATACTGTGAAAATCGATTACTAGAGTTTTTTGCCAATAAAGGCCAAGACTTCTATGAGAGAGGCAATATGAAGCTACCTTTAAAATGGCAACACATTATACAACAAAACGGTACATATGTGACCTAAATTGGACAATCTGAAACATGTTAGCTAAAATTTTGAATTTCATGCAAAAATAATGGATTTCTGTGTTTCCCCAAACTAATATATATTATTTCAAATTAAATGATTCGAATCTTTTACACGTTATTTATAAGAGAATGAGGTTTCAAAAAAGTGCAAAATGTTTAAAATATGATCCTAGTTTCAAAAGTTATATATAAGCATTTGAAAATAATATTTATTACAGAAATGTTTTTTAAGTAATTTTTACGTTTTTACACTATTTTCTAAACTAGTAGTTGTTGATATATATAATGTTGAAGAATTATAAAATGTACTTTACTCTTTAAACCCTACCTAAAATTAGTATTATATATCTTTATTTCAAAATATTTGAATATTAAAAAAATTTTTAAAAAAATTAAAAAATATAATTTTTTTTAAAAAAAATATTTTTTATTTGTACAAAAAATAGCTACAGTGTAACTAGAATACACATTTAAATTTATAAATAAACTTATTGCTAGTAATTAGAGCTACTATTTTAGAAAATATCAGGCTCAACATAAAATTTGATATTTCTTGCAGAAATGTTTCTTATTTTCATATACAAATAATTTTCTAAATTACGATAATATTTTAAACATTTTTTTCTTTTTTGTGAAGCCCGATTCCTTTATAAATAACGTGTAAAAGATTCGAATCATTTAAATTTAATTTCAACGAATTATATCTATTTGAAAATGGTTTATATTTTGAGCCCTCGAGACAAAATTAACATTCCTCAATTAACTGTGATGACGTTACCTATGAGCATTTACTTATTCTTCAAATTAAAGTATCATATTACGAAGAGAAATTATAAATTTTAGTATTTGACAAATAATTCTTAATCTTCTCGGAAATTATTTGATTTCCTTATTTTAAATCTTATACATTAGAATGGTGCATTATAAGAAGCAATTCTTTTTCAAATATAGTGATCTATGCGGATTTTTGAAAACATTTTCTCAAAACTTGCTTTTTCTTACATTTTTTTTGTAATATAAAACATTCTCAAGAAGATATACTTTTTATTAGCCCATTCAGGAGAGAGAGATTTTTCCCGCTAAGCCTAATTCCACTTAAAAATTCACATAAAATCATTACTGTAATGAAATAATTCGAAATTTATAGTTTGTAAACATTCCAAATTCCATATGTTCCAAATTCACATCACATCGGTGTGATCACGGGCATTAGGAAGGGAAAAACGCAATTTCACGTATGTTAAGAGTGAGTAAGTGAATATTAACGTCACACTGTCAGCTACACGAGATCTTTTGGCGACGGACCCGGTAATTTTGAACCATAGGCAAGTAACGTGGACGACACCTGAGATGGCACCCCCTCTCCTAACTACCACACCACACCAACGGAAGGACGTTTCAGCTCTCGACAGACTTAGCGTGCATCGCTGCCCTACACGGCAGGTCTTTATTGGTACTGGGTTCGAACACGTAACAAAGCCAGCCACGATCCGATACCTATACCACTCGGCTACCGCGGTCACTTCACGTATGTTACAGTGGCTCTTGAAGTGATCCCATATGTGATCATGGTCCTGAATGGGTTAAATATCGAATTCAGGAAAAATAATGATTTTTACACCAACATTATCAATGCCGTATCTCATATTAGAATTTCATTATGTAATATACATTTTACAATGTCAGTGTAATGCAGCTGGAAACATTTATGCTTTGTTTGTAAAGTTTAAGTATCTGAGCATTCGGTAAATTTGATACCAGATTGTTTGTTATTTTAGTAAAATGTGAAATTTTCCCATAGATTATTAAACTGGATTGTTCTTTCTTTTAAGCAAAATATACTCTATAAAAGAAAGAAATTTTTATCTGTTTTTTAAATCTTTAAGAAGGATGGGTAGTGGAAATTAAACATCAGGATGGCAATATTGTGTGCTGAAACTTCGAACTTAGCGCTATTATATTAAAAATACAATTTTTCAGATCATAATCATCGCCCAAATATTGCTCTTGGAAAAATGTATCAAGAAACGATATAAACGATTGAAAGGTTTCCAGAAGTATCTAGAAGGCCTTTATATTAAGTTCATTTAAAGAATTCCGAATTAATATGAATAGAGTCCAACATAGAAAAATCCTTTTGAGGAACGTTTAATGGATATTTAAAACCTTGGTGCTTAAAATGAATATTTTTTTATAGCTATGAGAAACTCAGAGGTCTCAGGGGTGTTAATTTTGTCTCGAAGGGTGAAAATAAAAACAATTTTCAAACAGGTATATAGTTCTTTTAAATTGAAATTAAATAATTCAAATCTTTTACACGTTATTTACAAGAGATTGTGACTTCAAAAAAGTACAAAATATTTGAAACATAATCATAATTTTAAAAATTATAAGCATATAAAAATTCTGTATTTTTTGCGTTGCGCACGCTATTTCCTAAAATAATAACCTCTTAAAGTATAAAATTTTATAGAATTATAAAATGTATCACTCTTTAAACCTTTCGTCATTTAAGAATAATATATCTTTTGTTTTTCAAAATATTTGAAAAATATTGAATTTTTTTTTTTAAATTTGAAAATGTAATTTTTATATATTTTAAAAATATAATTTATTATTCCATTTATAAAAAAAATATTACAGTGTAATAAGGATACATTTAACTTTATAATTCAAATTGAAGCTAGTATAATTGAAGCTACTATTTTAGAAAATAGCATGCGCAACGTAAAACTTAATTAATATTTCTTATGGAAATGTTTCTTATTTTAGTATGCTTATAACTTTTAAAATTATGATTATATTTCAAACATTTAACACTTTTCTGAAGCCCCATTCCCTTATAAATAATGTGCAAAAGATTCGAATAATTTAATTTAAATGTAAACGAGTTATAAAATTGTTCATATTTTCAGCCCTCTAGAGAAATTTAACACCCCCGAGACCTCTTAGTTACAGAACAGGCGTGCGGATAATTTAGTTTTGACTGGCCTGCTAAAATGATCCAAAATGGACAGCTCTGAGAAGTAACCTGCATCTCTGGGAAATCATTAGCTATAGGGAGGATCAGCTTATTTAGAAAATGGCCATAGAACAGCCCAGAAGGTCGTGGTATGCTTAATAGACAATGAGGAATCATCTCGACTGATGTCTTGGAACAGGTTTCTCATTTACTCTCTCGTGTACCATGAAAGTCATTCTTAATGAATAGCCCAGAGAGATCAAGCTCATTGAACAAGGGTTAGAGCTATTACAGAGGTCTACCGGCTGTCATCGGTAGCGATATCGTTCATTGATTGATTGAATATTAACGTCGCACTGTTTTGGCGACGGACCACGTAATTTTGAACCATGGTCAAGTGACCAGGACGACACCTGAGCTGGCACCCCCTCTCTAAATTACCACACCACACCACACCAACGGGAGGACGTTTCAGCTCTCGACAGGTTTAACGTGCATCGCTGCCCTACACGGCGGGTCTTTAGTGGTACTGGGCTCGAACTCCTGATAAGGCAAGCCACGGTCCGATACCTATACCACTCGGCTACCACGGCCACGTAGCGATATCGTGCATCAATTGAATGAGGGTTGTTGATAACTGTTTTCGGCCTTGCGTATTGTTGTGTGATGATAAATCACCAGTTATTTTGCTGACCACTTATAGCCATTTTGCATGATAGATATAATGAGAGTTTTATATAAATATTTAATTCTAACCTGGAAGCAGGCGCGCGAGGCACAGAGTCACCCCAAGCTCACAAAATCGTTAATTTTGGAAAAACTGTTTATTGGTTACCAATGACCTCTCTTGACAGTATCCTCCTATATGACAGTTTTCATGGGAACTAAAATGTATTTACCACATATCTACCTCTTTTTTGAGAGTGGCAAGCGGTTTTTTTTTACTATCTTAAGGCAGTGCTTCTCAAATTTTCCATATTGGCGACCCAATTTTCAGTCATAATTTTCATCGCGCCCCCCTCATACAACAACAATGTATTGAAAGCAATAATAATGTACTTCGAAGCTAAAGCTACAATATGACTTTAATATTATAAACTACACATATTATCATATATGTATTATGTTTTGTAAAAGAAGCCCATGGAAGTCACTAGTAATTACTAAACTTGCTTTTAATTTAGTATTGATACATCCATTATTAAACACTTTTTGCCGCACTGATACATTTATAAGCATCTTACTCAATGTGAATGTGTATTTTATTTTTTATCATGTCAGAATGTATTTTGTTTTGCTTTCTTTCGGTAAATTAATAATTATTTTAAATCTTTTATTTTGGACTTTTCGATATGCTCGCACTCCCCACTGTTTGAGAGAAACACTGTCTTAAGGTACTTGTTTTAACTGAGTTCCCTGGGCTATCACTTTTGTTCCAAAATATTTCCTATGAACATGATACATTTTCCCCTTGTAAACAAATTAGTTGTTTTGATTGTTGTGATGTACGGCTTATTATGGTTTAAATAATGTAAATGAACAGAATATAAAGAAAGAAATGAGCATCTGCGATCTCTATTGGATGAAATTGAAACTGGTCAAGCTAGGAAAGAACCTGCCGAAATAATGGATATTAATCATGGTAGCGAAAGTAAATTTGAGACAAGCGACGAGAACATGAAACGTCGAGTCGGAAGAAAAATTTTCAAATGCTACGTAAAGAACTCCATCAAGAAAAATATAAAGCCATAATTGTAGCACACTTCGTCTAGTCAGAAAGACACAAGCAAGTTCAACATGCTATTTGTCAATGGTTAACGGACAGTAAAATTACAATAACTTGAGCAAAATATGACAATTTTGCCTGCACATTACATTCCTGTAATGTTAACGAAAAGTGTCTAATTTGTGTCCTTTATTAAAGTCACCCATATTTGAAACTTCTTTCTTCAGTTCGATTGATATTTTTTCTCAAATTATGAAAGAAAAATTGAAAAGTTCTTTAAAGTAGGTAAGTATACTTTCTCTCAATTAAAGTATTCACTGGAATAATGATTTTTTGTAGTGTATAATAAAAATAATTATAAAAAAAGGAGAGATTGAAGTGACTCTGTTACTCCGCGCAACCATTAACGTTAGTACTGAGTGCGCGCCCGCTCCCAGGTTAAAATATGAAGCCTCGATTTTTGTAATGCGAAACTTGAATATACTCAGTCACCATCAACTGGTGTTCTTGTACTAGATATGAAATTTTTTTTATAGTATAAAGCATTCAAAATATGATCATATTGCTTTATTAGAAATTTGATTAATGTCTGTGTTAACCCATTTTAGTTCTAAATCTTTAACAATTAACTGCTGTTGAGATTTGCAAACATCCCTCATATTATGCTACGTTCAGGTTCAAAGACCACAATTTTCCACATGCAATGCGTATTAGCCTGTCCTGGCACCCACGTAGAAAATGTGTATTCCAAGTAAGTCTTTTGTCCGATCTGTATTGTCATTAGAGTAATTGGTGTCCGGCCAATGACATGCTTTCCGATTGTGTTTCTTTTTTGTTTTTGTTTTTTGTTTTGGGTGTTAGCCTTTCGTGAATTTTTGTGCTTGCATAAAGCATCCGTTTTTGGTGATACACGTACCGTTTCAATGCTCTTAAAAGTTTCTGTATGAATTGAGAGCCTTTTGAGACGGGAAAAGGGTATGTTGCCATTCGAAATTCGTCCGTTTCTTTATCAATTAACCGTAACCGTGAGCACCAATTTGTTGCCGTTCACGGAATCTTGAGCTTATACATCTGAATAACTATATCTGAAATCTCATTTCGACTGGTTGAACAGAACGGCAATTTTGGTGATGCATATATTGTCAAAGCTTATAACCACACTGCACATGAATTATAAATTATTGAAAAGAGCTTGAAGTGAATAATACCCTTGTGGCTGTCATAGAACTAATGCAGCTTTTGAGATCTTTAACATCAATATATCAAATAGATTATCGACATGATTTAAAGCAGGATCATTTTAATTTTATCATTGCAATCTCCAAAGCTAAGGTTGAAAAAATGTACATAAAAAATTATTTAAACTGATGTTAAACACCATTGATAAATAGAATGAAATCTGAGTGAATGAATTCTGATCTTATAAGGATCGAACAGGCATTAAAATTTTTAGTCATAGTTTTACTTAAGGTGTAAAATTAAAATGTTATGAAATTTGATTTGTTAGGCTGTACTGTGATCAAAGAAACTGTTTATAATCATAGATCTTCAATTAAAAAGACTTTACAATCTATCTCTCATTTATAATAAGCCTAAACAGTGGCGTACAGTACACCCCGCAATCCCTGCATCGCTGGGGGCCCAGGATTCTAGGGGGCCCAAAGCCTAACTGAAACTAAATATGAACCCTTCGTAAGATCTGGCTTGGGGGAAAATACCTAACTTTGCAGGGGGTTTTCTAACATTCTTCATTACGCTGCTGAATCTAAATAAATTTAATATTGATCTTTTTCAACAATGTCACACTGTCTCCTGCTTACAAATACTTTTTTTTGCAATATTGCATTACATTTATTTATGCTTTGAAAATTACCCCTTGTAACTTAAGGCATAAATGAAAAGAGAAGTTAATTGTTTATGCCACTAAACTTCCAAACACTCATGATTCTGAATATTTTACTCCTTATTTTTGCTATACACACCTTTATACGCGTTCCTTATTTCGGTACAAACATCACCAGAAGAAAACGGGTATGCTTTTCAAAAATAAACATGCTGAATAAAATTATAGATAGTTAAGCTTTATATAATTGCATTACATTCAACATATACTTGATCAGTCAGAATATTTGAATATAAACATGCTAAATACTTCATAAACATCAAGTGAAGGTAAAATGAAAATAAAAAAAATAAAAAAACACACATTTTTACACTAAACATGAAAAAAGAAAACCTCAAGAAAATTGCATGCTGTAAACAATAAAAATATTTTAAAGACACATTCAACTTCAATGCACAGTCCGTTGATAGTCACCATAAATATAAAAGATACCACAAATGCAGACACAAAAAAACATACAGAAATAATGAAAAGACACAAAACAACGTGCAGAATAACAACAGTGGTTAACAGCAAGCAGATTGAAAGTAAGTATAATGACACGTAGTGTGATTCAAAAAAGGTACACATACACATACATACACAGAAGATATTCATGATCGCCACTTGACATACACCAAATAACATCAAGCCACCATAAAGAAGGGAAATGACATTTATTGCTGGCATCTGTGGTTTTCAGTTGGTGAAAAACACATCCAGAGGCCAGCAAGGAATAAAAGTTTGCTTTTCTTACCTCATACCTCGGTGAGTATTCTGTCAGCAAACAGAGTTCGTCAATGAGCTGATGGTATGCCAAGTGTCTAAAAGGAAGATTGTATCTATAATAACTGCAAATAAAATTCAATTTGTAATTCGTAAAAAAAGTTAGTGATTTATGAAAAATTCTTGCAAAATACTCGTCTTCAATTTCCAATGAATCTTGTTTCAAACATTTATACGAGGTGTGAGAATTAAATAACTGGATTAGTCTTAAAATTAGTTTTATTGAAAAAAAAATGTACAAATACCTTTTAATCCTCCTCAACATGCACCACTTCCCTATCAATACATAGCTGCATACGAGTTTTCCCCCGTTAAAAGCAGTGTTGTGGCTCATTAGATGTCACCATCTTTAGTAAGTCTGCCGTTTTTGATTTCACCTCATATACAGATTGAAAATGCCCTTTAATGCATTTTCAGTTTATGAAACAGGTCGAAATTGTATGGGGTGAGATCTTGTGAGTACTGTGAAATGTTCAAGCACAGTCATGCGTTTGCTCGCCGAGAACTGTTCTACAGAGAGCACCAGGGCCTTGTATTGATCAAGTTTTTCTGTCCCAGTTTTGCAAAAACTTTCACTATATGCCAATTCTCGTCCAAAATTTTTCTTATTGTCTCTCTGTCAATGTTCGTAATATCTGACATCACCCGAACACTCAAAAGTCGACTTTTTTGAACGATTTAATTATTTTTTTTAAAGTTTTCATCAGTTCTTGATGGCACGGGCGGACCAGAACGTTTATCTTTTTCAAAAGCTTCCCGACCTTCTAAAACTAGTTTGTGCCACTTAAAAATTTGATTGCATGAAATGAGGTTTATCTCCAAACACTTCTTTTAACAATTTAAAGCATTAAATTTGAGATTTTTGTTTTTCACGAAGAATTTCAAATGTATGTGCAGCTGGACTTTTAAGTTTATCATGATCGTGGCACTTCGACACAATATCTTACCTTTCCAATGATATCATATTTGTCAAATTCGATGGGGAACAGCTTTTTCACTTTTCTAGTACAGGACAAATTTTACTTGTCTACTTTTCCGATGTCGGATCGAAATTGAATACTATAAATGACTTAAAACAAACAAGCAGTTGTTAACCCATTTTAAATATAATGACTTGTATTTTGAATTTTTACTAACCGCATTTGCTGATAATTAGTGCCTTTAATTATTTACGCGAAAATTGTTGAATGCAGTCTTTTAATTTTTGAAGTCTTTAATTGATGAGCTTAATACAAGATCTTTAAAAGTTTCTAACATTGTTCTTCTCTAGAGTCATATTGCACCAGTCGTTAAGTATAGTTATGTTGAGCAATATAATTTGTTGTTTTTTCCATTTAATTAAAATTTTGTAGTAAGTTTTCTAATAAAAAGAATCTTTCAGTCTTTGCTCTCGTTTCATAAGTATAAAGATAACTCTCTCTCAAGGCATTTTTCAACCAACAATGCTATAGAAGCCAAATACGTGATAATTAAATAATGTAAATAATAGTACAGTGATGTCTATTAACTCTACTACTGTCTGGCGAAAAACAGTATTGTAAGTCTATTTTTGTTGCTTTAATCAATAGAGAAATATTTATTTTGTTAACAAAGGAATAGTTTTAAAAATTAATAATTTCGAAAATAATAAAAAGCATTATACTATACATTCCAAAATTTCGATACCTTTTCTTTTCTTAAAACAAGTAATAAAAAAAGAAAAAATTAAGTCAATTCCTACTTAGATCAACAAAGAAAATTTTTATTTTAGCTACTTTTTATTAAATTGGTACAATTAATATAAATATGTATATACATACGACAGAATCACAACATTAAATGGTAATTAATTTTTATTATTTATCATTAAAGTATCGTATTGTCATCCAAAACAATCGTGTATATAAAATTTCAGTTCAACCGAATGCCTTAAAATGTGAGAAAAAAACCTTTTCATGTTTTGACACAAGTCACCAGAAAGGATGCCAACATGGCTGTATATTTGTAGTTCTTTAAATAATTAGTTTTAATCAAATAATTTTTATTAATTATAGTTAAATTATTGTATTGTCATCCAAAATAATCATGTATATAAAATTTCAGCTCAATTGAGGGCTTTAAAATGTATTTTATTTACGACTGAAAATTCCACCAAGATAAATAAATAAATATATAGAGATCGTGAGCTAGTAGTAGGAATTGAAAAAAATATAACTGCTCCTCACCAAAATAAAAATTAATTACAAATAATGTTATCATTGAGTTCCTTTATTTCATTTTTTCACGTGCGATTTTCTTAGGGAAAAACCTGTATTTATTACATTTTTTTTACGTTTTACACACATCTCTTTAGAAGTAATAGGAAGTCAAGAAGGTAAATAAGGAACGACGCAAGAGAAACCAAATAAGTTCCAAATAAAAAATTCCATTCACATTCATTCCCACTTTATACTTAATCGAAAAAGATACAGATAAGAAGGTAATGCATATGAATTTTTTATCCGTAAAAAAATCCCGTAGGTTTTTCTCTTGTATGCGAATGAAAAAAATACGACTTCTCGTATTCAAAGTAAAATTTTTTAAAAGTTCTGAAAACCGAATTTAAAAAAAACACTAGGCATACGTTAAATAAATTTTTAATCGAGAAGATTATATATATGTCTATATATATACTAAAACATTGAATTTCTTACTGATTAGGATGTAATAATTCAAAGGTATTAGACCCGAATATTTTCAAAAATTAAACTTTTGTGCCTCCAGAAATGTCAATTCAGCTTTAATGAAATATTAACATTAACTTATTTTAATCTAACAATATATTTATGAGAAAAGAATTTATGCAATTAAATATAATTCATTATTTACACCGTTGCAGTTAGTACAATTTAATATAATACATTATTTACGCCGTTGCAGTTAGTACAATTTAATATAATACATTATTTACGCCGTTGCAATTAATAACTCTTCAATTTTATTTCTTTCCAAGGACAATTTGAATGGAATCAACACACATGCAGTCTTAGGTTATGGTGTGAAATATTTTACATTTTAACATGAAAAAATACGAATTAATCAAATTTTCTACAAAGTGCCCATGTACAGTATTATCAGGAAACTAAATGGGGCATCGCAATAATCAAGGTGGAAAAATTCCAAGTGAACTAGAGCTATAATCACTCCGCTCTCCATCTATATTGAGCAAAAATATTTTTTTAAAGGAGAAGTTTACAGACTCTAACAGAATTTGTTCAAAGAGGAATAACATAGTTTCTTCACAATGATAGCTCAGTGATTACAAAGTTACTTAATTTAAAAACTACAACGAAACAAAGAAAAGACTGCAAAAAAATAAAAAGTTACATTCAGATTTTGGTTTGTCTCCAATACTGGCATACAGTAACACAAAAACAGGGGAAAAAAATAAATAAAAACAGTAGTTTTTTCAAAATACGATGCGATATTGACCATCGATATTTTATGCGATATTGACCATTTGTTTAAGTATCGCCACTAATTATTTAATGCTCTTTTTTTCTATTTAAAAAAACATTATTTCAGGAATGGGAAATGATTAATCCATATTATTTAGATTTTGTAAAAATATATCGCAAACTTTATTTACAGTATAAACATAATAAGTAGGAAATAGAAGAGCAATAAATTAGCTCACAAAAGGGGGTGGCGGGGAATATAATTTAAAGTAAAAGCCAAAAAATATTTATTTATAATGGGGCTGCGGATTGGTATATCTTACCATTGCAGACCTAATACATTCCTTGATCGAGCTAGTATCGGTTTTTTAGTACAGCACCATATAGGTGGAAAACCAACCTCCACAAGTAATTTTGACGCCAAGTTTCTCCAGATAGAGGCACCTGGACTCTAACAATGTTAAATCGTATTTAGGAATCGTATTTCTGCATCAGGAAAATCCACCATCTTGGACCAGGGTCGAACACGCAGCCTTAGACGTACAAGGCCAGTGAAGCCAAAAAATGTAATAAATTCAAAATTGAATTTTCAAATACGGAAGTTTATATTCTGAACAAAAAAAGAGAATCCTGAGCATTAAAAGTACTACGGATTTTAAAAAAAAAGCGTGTGTTGGCAAAGGCAAAGGCAAAGGCAAAAAAAAAAAAAAAAAATATTGAATGAAGATTTTTTTTCATTTAACAAGATACTAAATATTAATTGACTGCTAACTATAAAATGAACTATTAATGAATATTTGAATTGTTAATTAAAGAGCTAAACCGTAATTTACGAGTGAGTGAGTGAAGGAATATTAACGTCGCACTGTTCAGCTACACAGGGGTTTTGACGACGGACCAAGTAATTTTGAACCATGGCCAAGTGACGTGGACGACACCTGAGCTGGCACATCTCTCTCCTAACTACCACACCGCACCAACGGAAGGATATTTCAGCTCTCGACAGATTTAACGTGCATCGCTACCCTACAAGGTGGGTCTTTAGTGGTATTGGGTTCGAACTCTTGACATGCCTGCCATGATTCGATACCCTTACCACTGGGCTACCGCAGCCCTCCGTAATTTACAAGAAACATTGCTGAACTCAGTTAAGGTGATATTTTTTCTGTAAGTGCAATTGAGCATACGAATTAAATTCCCAACAGATCTAACCTAAATATGTCGAATACAAGGGGAACGAGCCATGGTTAGCTAAAAATTTAACAATTTTAATAAAAATTGCAATTTTAGCAGTCAGTAAATATTTTTTGGTCAGTAGAAGGGGGCTATTGGAGACGAACTTCGTAATTTTGAATAATGGTGAAAAGGACAGGAACGATACCCAAGATGGCGGAGATTTGATACTCAAAATGGCGGAGATCGGATACCCAAGATGGCGGAGAATGGGAGTTTGGAGAATGGTACCATTCTCCAAACTCCCCATCTCTACCATTATAAAGATTGAGCCTTGGTAAAATTTTACATGCATTAAGCCCTCGACATGGCCCGTTCTTAGTGGTACTAGACCAGGACTTAGAACTAAAACTTGGTAAGTAAAATGTCGGTCACGAGTTTGAGATCATGCAACTGCCGCGGTCACCATACCCCGGAAAATCTCTAATTGAAGCCGCATCATTTTGACTTCTTTATTAAAGACAGAAATTGAAAACCGATTCGCTACTGACTGACATTAAAATTTGCTTGTATAATGTCTTATACAATGTATAAATATTTATATTACAAGAAATAAGGTAGTCTTAAAAACAATTTTAGCAAGTATGTTAAATGAAATTTTCTTAAATCAAATTTTAATTCCAAAAAATATTTTAATGTAACATCACTAGAAAAAAAAGGTATTTATAAAGAGTTAATGAAAGAAAATATTTGCCTGTGTATTAATTAACCACAAATTTAGTATAACTTTTCTTGCCCATGAATAGACGTATTCAGATTTTAAAATTATAAATCACAGGTCAAATTATACAAATTCTTGCTTGCACTATAACTAAATATGTTCATTGCAAAAATTTCGAAAATTAAAAGATATTTTAGGCTTGTGTGAACTTAAACCTGAAAATCAAGCCAATAACCTACAAATCAGAATTTTCTTACAATCGTTAAAAAATATAGTTTAAAAAAATATAGCTTTTGTTTTTGTTTCTATTACAAATCCCTGAGTTCATAGTAGCCTGAAAAAAATGTATCACGTATTCAAAATTGCAATTTTTTTTTCACCCCAGAGCTCAGTTTTAAAAAATGCCTCTTTCCTCGAAGGCAGAGTTTCCTTTTTAACAAATAAGGTTTTTTTTTAAAAAAAATACTTTTTTTATTTATTATAATCCCTTAAACATCAAATGTTATCTTGTACCTTAAAATAGTAACAGGTATATTCCGATATTCGAAAAACAGAGTCGAATCCTTTACAGGTAACTCTCACTCAAAAAGCCTTTTAAACTTAAAATATACACATAAAAATAAACTCAAAGACGAAATGAGGAAAAGAAATCTCATATCTCCGAATTGGGATAGAAAAATTAAATTTCAGAAATTCGCAGTCCCTTAAAAAGTCGTCGTTTCAAAAACGAGCTATATGTGGAAAAATAGAGCTGGAAGCACTGATGCTCTAAGCATTTTTTCTTTTCAACTATGCAAATTCCATTTTATTGCATCCTAAGAATAGAATATAGAATGTATTACATGTAATCCCATTTTTACATTCCTCTTTTTTTTAAGGTTCAATTCGAAATCAAATACAGTGAAGTACGTTTCATGCGAAAATGCTTAATACGAAATATTCTTTAACACGAAATAATACAATGATCCCAACAAACTAATATGCATTTACATGCATCTTTTCTTTTAACACAAAACGCTTAACACGAAAAGATTTCCCTTCTAGGAATGAACAAAGTACGGAAAACTCCAGTTTCACAGGGGAGATTTAATAGAGGTGTGCAACGAAAGAGAGAGGTGGTTTCACATGTTTCGTAGAAATGAGGTTAACTTGGCTTTGAAATACCCTCCGATTAGTCTGTGACAAGAATCAATTTTGTTTATCTAACATCTCAGCTCTCATCAGTTGGCTTTGGTATTCGGTGATGAGAGAGTTTGATTCACGCTTTTTTTTATTTATTTTATTTTATTTTAGAAGAATTTTTTTGCCAATGCAAACTTTCATTTCGCTTAAAAGGAAGATGGAGCTCCTTAAGCCTGTTCATCAAAAACAGAAATCTGTCGATTTTAGTATTTCTAACTTTACATTATCAACAACAATTGAAAAAAAGAGATCAAACTACGGAAATGTTTGAACGGTTTTCAATGAATACATGTATATATACAAACATGTAAATAAAATGTACTTGTGTTATTTTTGCTGATCAGAGATCAGCTTAGCAAGGTGTTTAAAAAAAAATCAACCCACAAGGTAGTTACGGGGCGTTATATATTTAAAAAAATCCTTTTTATCAGTTATTAGATTTACAGACTTAAAATTTAACAAATATGGTTTTTTTTAGGGGGGGGGGGGGGTTCTGTTGAGTTATACAAAAAGCTTTCTTTATTTTGTTTAATTTGCACAATTCACGTAAAATTAACTCGTTAAGAACTTCTTTAATCTTCAATCTGTTTAGTTTAATCTTTCAGTTAACCCTTGCAAAGAACGGGTATACCGGTTAGTTATACATATATATTATATATTCCATCATAGCTATCTAATTATATAATATATTTGTCTCTTGCTTTCATCCACGAGGCAGTATTAAAAAAATGTATGAAAAATTTTATGTCAACAGATAAAAACTATATTTAACGGAAACAATTTTTTTATTAACTATTTGTTAGATATTTTACTACTTACACGATTAATTATTTTAAGAAAATAGTTCTACCCTTTTAATATTGACATTTTGAGGTTGTCAAAGCAAGAAAAGAAGCATTAAAATTTGGTCTTACAGTCAATAAAAAACAAAATCAATTTAAAATTTTTGCCGAATCGAAAATTTTGGCATCCTTAAAAGTTTTCCACCCTAGGCCTGGACCTCATAGGCCTAAGCCTAAAACCGTCGCTGACTGCACATGGTTTATATGTAAATATAAACCGTGTACAGTAAGTGACACTAGCGCTTCTCAAACTGTGATGCGCCCCCAAAAGGGCATGATATCCCTTCGAGGAAGGCGCAAGCATATTGAGAAAAGTCGAAAAATAAAAAAAAAATTAAGATAAGTATTAACTTACTGAAAGGAAGCAAAGCAAAATACATTCTGACATAATAAAACTGAAAAACACATTTACACTGATAAAATATACTTATAAATGTACCAATACTGCATGAAGTTTTTGATAGTTAAATTACCAATACTAACTCAAAAGTAAATTTAAAAATTACTAGTGCCTTTCATGGGCTTGTCATATACAAAATTTATTATTTAGCTTGAAAACTACATGGTTTATAATTAAAGTCGAATTTTATCTTTAGCATCAAAGTACATTTTTTAATTCCTACACTATGAGCTCGCACTCTATATATTTATTTATTTATCTTGGTGGAATTTTCAGTCGTTAATAAAATATATTTTAATGTTCTCAATTGAGCTGAAATTTTATATACTTGATTATTTTGGATTTAACTATAATTAATAAAAATTAATTTATTAAAACTAACTATTTCAAGAATTACAAATACAGCCATGTTGGCATCATTTTTAGTGACTTGTGTCAAAACTTGGAAAGGTTTTTTTTTCTCACGTCTTAAAGCATTCAGTTGAACTGAAATTTTATATACACGATTGTTTTGGATGACAATACGAAACTTTAATGATAATGAATAAAAATGAATTACCACTTAATGTTGTGATTCTGTCATATGTATATACATATTTATATTAATTGTAACTATTTAATAAAAAGTAGCTAAAACAAAATTTTTCTTTGTTGATGATCTAAGTAGGAAATGAGACTTAGAATTTTTTTATACTATTTGTTATAACATTTAATGCACCGTTATTGTGTGGGCGGGAGGGAGGGGCGATGAAAATTATGTTTGGAAATTGGGTTACTAATTTGAAAGTTTGAGAAGCACTGGCCTGCACATACTATTTAGAATATGCATTATGGAACACTTTAAACCAGTGCTTCTCAAACTTTCAACACTTGCGACCCAATATTCAATTACAATTTTCATCGCGCCCCCCTCAATACAATACCAATGTATTGTGTGAATTCCATAATACGATACTTTGACGCTAAAGCTACAATGCGACATTAACTTCTTAGCCATCGGCGTATATAAACGTCTCAGACCATGCGTAAATTTCCCCGGACGTATGCATACGTCTTTCCGAAATATGTTCACTACTGTCCATAAAATTATTCCGAAGACTTTGGAATGCAATAAAATGACCTTAACATTGTTTGAAAAGAGGATTTACTTATTTCACAGAGGATTTTCTTATTTTCCCTTTCTTTCTCCCCCCAAATACACACACCACATATGCGTGCATACGTGCAAAACGATGGCATTGGGGAGTGAATCGCGTAACTTTTAATCTGCATTTAAGAGATTAATTATAAGCCGTACAAATGATTTAGATAAGTATTAATTTTTGCATATAATTTTATATATGACCAACCGGTGCGGTCACTGGTAATTATTAAATTTGATCTTAACTTAGTATTGTTAAGATAATTATAAAGTTCACACACATTGTGCAGTACTGATACATTTATAAGTGTATTTTATTTCAGTGTAAATGTATTTTTTTTTCATTATGACAGTATGTATTTTGTTTGTTTTACTTTAAAAAAACTAATAATTTTTTGAAATAATCTTTTGTTTTCGACTTTTCAATATGCTCGCGCTATATGCTATTCAATATGCTATTCTAGGGTTATCAAGCCCCCCTAGGGGGCGCGAGCCTATTGAAAAGTCGAAAACAAAAGATTTAAAAACAATTACAAATTTACAGAAAGTAGACAAACAAAAAATACATTCTGACATAATAAAAAATAGAATACACATGTACACTGATATAATACCCTTATAAAAGTATCAGAACTGCATAAAATGTATTTCATAATTAATTTAACAATACTAAGTTAAGAACAAGTAAATTACCAGTGATACCATGGTTGTGTCATATATAAAACTATATGCAAAAATTAATACTTATCTTGATAATTTGTGCGGTTTATATTTAATCCCTTAACTGCCGATTAAAAGTTATGCGATTCGCTCCCTAGTGCCACCGGGATGTATTGAGGGGAGGGGGAGAAAAAACGAACAAATAAGCAAATCCTCTGAAATAAGTACATCCTTCGCAAACATTGTCCCTTTATTGCATTCCAAAGCCTTCGGAATAATTTTAAGGATAGCAGTGCTCAGAGAGATCGTGCTAGTGACAGACGTATATATACGTCCAGGGAAAATGACGTTTTAGCTGAGTGAGACGCATATATGTACGGGGGAACTCAAGAGGTTTAAATTCTATAGTAGCTTTAGCATCAAAGTATAGTATTATTGAATTCAATACGTTATTATATGAAGGGGGACACGATGAAAAATAAGATTGAATATTGGATCGCAAGTATTGAAAGTTTGTGAGAACCACTGCCTTATATATAAAAATCTGATGTTTGTCTCTTCCCCATGCAACTGATTACACTATCGAGATTTTATTTTTCGATCTCATTAACTTCAAGCAATCCCCTTACTGCGATATCCTTTATAAACCGAACCATCCCACCCTCACGCCATCTCTATAATCTGCACTTTCCTCGGGTAACTAATGCCATCTAATCGACTTTCCACGCTTCACTGATCCACTATTACCCAGAATCGAACCAATAATCGTGGCTATAATCGAAGCTTTATCACCTAAAGGACAGAGGTATGTGCTCATTGGATTTGATAAATACTCGTGATACAGTGCACCTTTCAAAGGAAGGAAGTTATTAACAGTACACTGCTACCGATTCCCTCCTCCCCTACCCCTGTATGGTAAGAGGATAAAGGCGTGTTGGGAATTAATCAATTCTCGAAAACTTCGGGAATTTGTTCGTGTTGTGTCCATTTCATTCGACGGTCGGGATAATTAATTTCCGGAGTTACTCATGTTCCCATAGCTCCGTAAAGAGGGAAAATTCAATCAATGCAATAACGATAATGAGGTTAATTTGGATGTCTGTTGCGGTTTTTGTTAAGCCTCAGGATATGGTTTCGAACTAAGGAGAATGATGACTTATTAACATCGCACTCTAAATCAACACCAGGGCTATTGGGAATTGACCTCTGCGTGGTCACTAAATGAGGATGACACCCGAGCTGACGCTTCCTTACCTATCTTCTGCACCACCCCGACGAGAAGACTGAACCTCAACAGATTTAACGTGTATCAACCCCTCAACACGGAGAGTCTTGGTTGATTGATTGAATATTAACGTCGCACTGTTCAGCTACACGAGGGCTTTTGGCGACGGACCACGTAATTTTGAACCATGGTCAAGTGACATGGACGACACCTGAGCTGGCACTCCCTCTCCTAACTACCACACCACATCAACGGGAGGACGTTTCAGCTCTCGACAGATTTACGTGCATCGCTGCCCTACACGGCGGGTCTTTAGTAGTACTGGGCTCGAACTCGTGACAAGGCAAGCCACTATCCGATACCTATACCACTCGGCTACCTCAGCCACACGGAGAGTCTTGGAGAGTGGCAGTAGAGGTCTAATCCATGAATCGACAACACTGTCAGTGAGATTACGACCATGATCAAATTACGAACTCGAATAAAACGTTCTTATCTGATGAGCTTTGAGTTCGAGACCTGATGTCTATAAAGAGGCATTTGTGTAGTGCAGTTGATGCACGTCAATGTCATCTGCGCAATTTGACTTTGACATTAATAAATATGACGTCATTCCCCAATGGACTCAGTTCATGACGGCCACGTGATAAAAAGACAAACACGTGTTCTCCATTGTTTTCCAAACAGACATCAAACTATTTGTACTTGTTCTATTTTTAAAACTTGGGTAAAAGTGTTCAAAGTCTATAAAAAATAAATTTCTTCAAAATAATTTAAAATTTTAAAAAATCTTATTTTAGGTATGTACTTTTAAATAAAATGCATATTTTTCTACATATGTGCATTATTGTTGTGTTGACAAATTTGTATTTTTTTTAAGAGAAAGTTTCTGAAAGGATCAAAAGTTGGCAACAACGAAGGGCCCGAACTGATAAGCTGGAAACACATGATTACTTTTAAAATGAGACTTTAACGTCACATGAGTTTTTGAACCTATTGGCTAAAAACACGTGGTTATCATTATCATGTGACTTTTGACTTCACATGAATTGAGCCCATTGCTTCGTGCTGCTACGCTAATAAAATTATCAGTTTATAATCTAATTGAAAAGCAAGTCAGGATGCTCCAAATTGATTGATTGTTTTTAAGATCAAAGTTACAGTACACGAAGACTACAGAACTTCGTAATTTTGAACAATGGCAAAGTTACGAAGACGACACATGAGCTAGCATACATCTCTTCTAACGTTTACACCATGCCTATACAGGTATAAACGGTCTTTAGCCTCTTCAAACGAAATGCTTTTAGTGGCATCAGGACTCGAATTCGTGTTTCAACAGAAACAACACTGGCCACAAGTTCGTGACCATGAATATTCGACTACAGGACCATAGTCTACACCTGCGGCACACCGAGCCTTTTTAAGTGACCCGGTCATGGCCCATTGCTCCGAGAAATTTACTTAAGAACATTGTATTCAAAATTTGGTGGGAGATTCTTTGTCAAGAAATCAAATACATCAATTTTTCTTTTTGCTGTCGGCGTCGTACGGGTACGAATTGATATTCTTTTTCTATTTGGAACATTTACGATTAGTGCTAACAGCTAACAGTGGAGTAACGACAATTTTATAGGAAGTAATTTTTATCTATATTTCATATCTTACAAGCGAAAAATATTCGAAGAAAATATATAATTTCAAGACCATTAAGAGGTTGACTATTTTGTAGTGGAAAAACAAACATATGGATCAGTAATTGTTCGATTTGTCACGTAAGTACTGTATTTAAAAATACCAATAAACAGGAATCATTTAATAACACTTTTTGTTGAAGATCTCGTTCAAGAGGTGATAAATAGGCTTTCTTGAACAATCTTTGCAACAGCAATAAAGTGTTTTGTCAGTGGTAACGTAGTCAGTCATAACGGTAATAAAGACATCCAATGAAAATTTTGTTATATTATTGGTAATGATATGAAGCCATTTACTGATTCAGAAATTGTGAAGGAAGTGTTTACTGAATGCTTCTAATTTAGTGTTAGTGTTAAAACTGAAAAAAATTTAAAAAATAATAATTAAAAAAAGCAAACAAGAGTTATATTATTAGGAGTTTGATCAGTTTTCTACATTTTAAATTTTCAATGTTATTTTGGCTTTAAAGCGCTAACATATGTATGCGGCCCAGCATAGGTAATTTACAATTTTTATATCAATTGGTTGATTATTATTAATGTTACACTTAAAATCAATGAAGTTTATTGGCGAAATATCTCGCAATTTTTAGCCACGAATGTTGGCGACAGCTTAGCGGCAGTTTCACCCTTCTTACTTCCACTTCACTTGTCTTTCAGCCTCGACTATTAAACATGCATCAGTCACTTTAATCAATAGGTGTTTTTTTTAGTAACATCATGTATTGAATCCACGACTCGTCAAAAACAACACTTTGAGTTCGAAAACTTGACCTGTCACGAGTTCGAGCCCAGTACTACTAAAGACCCGCCGTGTAGGGCAGCGATGCACGTTAAATCTGTCGAGAGCTGAAACGTCCTCTCGTTAGTGTGGTAGGTAGGAGAGGGGGGTGCCAGTTCAGGTGTCGTCCACGTCACTTGACCATGGTTCAAAATTACGTGGTCCGTCACCAAAAGCCCTAGTATAGCTAAACAGTGCAAAGTTAATAATCAATCAATCGAAAACTTGACCACTTGACTATCACAGTTATAAAATTGGCGACGAATACAAAACCAAATTACCATCAGAACAATGTATAAAAAAATATGTACAGAAAAATATATAATAGAGCTATTTCATTAATTCAGAACACGAATTGAAAACCAAGAAAATTCATGTGAAATCCAAGCATACTATTACACGGGGCTTCATCGCTTTAATATCCTTCAAGCCGCATGCAGTATTTATTAAAAATAAATAGTACAAAAATTTAATATTTCCTAAGCCCCTTTTGTCAAGGATTTTACATGTTGTATATTTTTTATATTTTGCGTTAGCTACTCAAATTTTCCCATAAATGAGAAACTAAATAGTTTGAAGTACAAATATATATAAGAGAAAATGTTGTATTTTATTTATGTAAAACGGTTATCGATTTATTATTTTTTTAAAATTTAATCTAAATTAAAACGCGTAGTATTATTTAAAACATGCATGTACAGAGAAAAAGAAATTAGAAATAAAGGAAAATATGCACATATTATTTAAAAAAAAAAACTTAATTATACAGCAAATGTTTTAAAATAAAATTTTATAACTTGTAAAAACCTTACACAAATATAAACGTTTTAATAATTATAACATATGCATTTACAATTATTAAAATATTTATCATGAAAATACTTGCAACAATTCTGAAAACTATTAACACAGTACGTAGTTATTTAAAAAATATTAACCAGCACAAATTATTAAAACTATTTCTGAGCATTCTTACGAATCAAAGTATAACCATCGTTTTATTCATTTATGAGAAAAATTTATATGTGCTTCTGTTAAAATTCATATTCCTATACATATTAGTTTTAAAAGCATTAAACGAAAATTAACAGCACTCGCATATTATCGCATTCTTTATTTTTAATTTAAACCATTTTTCTCACTTTCCAACCAGTTTTAACCTGAACCCTGCTAGTCCAAATTATTTTCGAATATTTCACCAGCGAACCGAATGGAAACATACATTTATCATTAGAACAACGTATTTCTCGAATCAATATGGTATAGTTTAATTTCAGTATGGATATTACACCTTGAAATATTGAATTCAAACAATCAGAGTACTACGGAAAGTATATATACAGTGAACTAATTTTAGGTAAATCGTTAAATTTAAAAGCCTGCAGTTAAATTATTTTAAGAAATGTAACACATAATATATTAAAAATTAGATACGTTTTAATAGGCTCAATTCATGTGACGTCACAGTCACATGATACTGATAACCATGCGTTAGTCACACGATAAAAACAATGTTGTGTTTTCAGTGAATCAGTTTATGCGTTTCGTTGTTGTCAACTTTTGATCTTTTCAGAAACTTTCTCTTAAAAAATACAAACTTGTAAACAACAATAATGCACATACATAGGTAGACAAAATGCATGTTATTTAAAAATACATGCAATAAAATAAGATTTTAATTCAGTGGAGAACATGGGTTTGTCTTTATCATGTGACCCCGGTCATGATTTGAGCCCATTGGGGTGGGTGGATAATAAGAATGTGAAAATTTTATGTAAATACACGTATAGTGAACGTATTAAAACATATATCCCCAAAGTAAAAAAAAAATAACCACATTACTAACTAAGTTAAGGTATCCAACTATGTTCAGGGCAGTGATTTTACAGAAGTGTATAAATGAATAATTTTTTTGATATTTCATGTCACTTGGTTTAGAAATAAGTAATATAAAAAAAAAATTTGCGTCAATTCCTACTTAGATCAACAAAGAAAAATTTTATTTTAGCTACTTTTTATTAAATAGTTACAATTAATATAAATATCTATATACATATGACAGAATCACAACATTAAGTGGTATGTAATTTTTAATAATTATCATTAAAGTATCGTATTGTCATCCAAAACAATCCTGTATATAAATTTCAGTTCAACTGAATACTTTAACACGTGAGAAAAAAACCTTTTCAAGTTTTGACACAAGTCGCCAAAAGAGTCGTCAAAAATTATGCCAATGTGGTTGTATCTGTAATTATTTAAATAATTAGTTTTAATCAATTAATTTTATTAATTATTATTATATTATTGTATTGTCATCCAAAATAATCCTGTTTATAAAATTTCAGCTCAATTGAGCGCTTTAAAATGTATTTTATTAACGATTGAAAATTCCACCAAGAAAAATATATAAATATATAAATAAATACATATATAGAGATTGTGTGAGCTAATAGTAGGAATTGAAAAACATAAAATCGTTTTAAGAATATTATTACTATAAAAACAATTTTCTTTGCAAAATTAAAGAAACGACGTATTTGTAATATATTATCTATTTATGGAAAATAGCTCTATAATAATATATTGCCCATGTATAATTAAGACAATTTGGATTTTTGAAGAATTCACATTGTTTTCAGTGTTACTCTCAATGGAAATAATATATATATATATATAATTGGTGTTTTTTCTGCTCAAATTATTCTCTACTCTGGTATATCACAAAATATGAATAAAGTTACTTCTGAATTATATACTTCAGAAATCGTAGCTTAGGGTATGTGCAGCTGTTCGCTGTATATATATTTGTAGGAAAAATAATATTATAGAATCATTTTTTTATAAACGGAAGAATACTCAGAAAATGCATTTTTTTCTTCATTTTTTGTCAAAAAATCGCATTTAAAATATTTTATATAGCAATAATACTCCTAAAACAATCTTATACGTATGTTCTGATTCAAGTTATACAAAATATATCAAAGAAAATTCATTTAAAAGCTTTTTCAAAATCTTGTTCCGAATTTATTATTCAGCGTATGTATACGTGCACGAGTATATACATTCACGCACATGCACACTTGTGTGTATGTCTGTGAGTTTATGTGAATGGATGTTTTTCGTATTTGAAATTAGGAGCATTTTAATTTATATATGAAGCCCTCCCCCCCTCCCCAATATGCTTGCTTGTTGAAAAAGTAATGGGCTTGATTCATAAAGTAACATGATAAAAACAAACACGTGTTTTCCATTGAATTCAAAACAAACATTAAACTAATTGCACTTGTTGTTCTATTTGTAAAACTCAGATAAAATTTCAAATTTCATATTTGGTTAAAGATGTTTAAATGTTAGGGAAAAAATTTCTTCAAAAAGATTTTTTTAAATTAAAAAAAGTCGTATTTATGCTTATACTTTTAAATAAAATGCATTTTGTGTACATATGCACTTTTTAAGAGAAAGTTTTTGCAAAGAGTAAAACTTGGCAACACCGGAGCGCGTGAACTGATTAGTTGGAAACACAAGATAGTTTTGATCGTGTGATTATGACGTCACATGAGTTTTTGAATTGATTGTGGCTAGAATCACGTGGCTTTCACTATCATG
>BMAV01011414.1:0-11268 GCA_019973955.1 Trichonephila inaurata madagascariensis | reverse complement strand
ATCAATTAATGAATTAATTCCCATTAATATGATTTCAGTTAGCTATTTTCCTCAATTACATTTTATTCCTTTGAATTTCAGTAAGCTAACTCTCATTAATCATTAATAAATTAATTTCTTTGAACTAAAAAAACTTGGTTTTTCTTTTTTCCAATTGGGCAGATATTTTTCGTATGATACTAAAAGTAATTTTTAAAAAGTATTTTATAGTGGGTAATATTAATCTTGATACGAAAATATTTCTCTTAATTTATGGGTTTACCGACCTTAATGCCCTAAAATATCATTGAAAAAAAATTGGAAAGTGTTCAACCTCGGATGTGGATAAATGTTTAAAGGCTTTCTAATTTAGAGCTTTCCGAACAAGTGAAAACCAAAAAAATAAAAGTAATTTTTAATATTTAAGCACATAAGTCACTGATAGCCACAGCGTATTTTATTTTTTTTAAAAAGAGATTTTAATTAAATATGTAATATCACTAACTAGATTTTATAAAATAGAACTTAAATTTAGATTTTTTTCCTTTTGTTTTTCAAAGTTCAGAGACTCAATATTTATTTTTGTTACAGTGAATTATTTTTTAAATTAAAGTTTAAATATTTAGACTTTTTAAAATCAAATTAGTCATAGTTGTCGAATCTATTATATAGATAAGAAAATCAAGCATGTATCAATTACCGAGATTTTATCTCAGAAAATGTTTCTTCAACGTGAACAAATATTTCAAATTTTATATTTGATTTAAAAAAAAAAAAATTTTTTTGACAGTGGCGTGGGGGTAACTTTTTATTTGAAAGTTTCGAACAGCATTGATTTTTGAGTTAAGAAACCGCCTATACAAAAGAGGAATATAAATTGACACTTAACTCCAAACTGCCACACCACGCGTTTACATGAGGATTTTGAACTTCAACGTTCATCAGCCCTTCTACATGCTTGGTTTTTTAGTGACATTACGGCTCAAACTTATGGCACATCAGCCACGAGCTCGTGACCTTAACCAGTAGGCTATCGTGGCCACACCAGGATATGAAACCAAGATTCGATAAATACGACGTCAACATGCGAATTCGCAACCGTAACCTCTTGGCTACCATGCCAACTTGCTTATTCTCAAAGAAAAACATATTGAAAACATATCCGAACGTTTTTTTTTCTTCTAATGGGCTGCATATTGGCAACTATACCTTTACAGACACGGCAAGTCCCCATATGTTAGAACAATTCAATAATGGCGTCATCTAGTGGTGGTTCTCTCTACCAAATTCATGACGCTTGGGTTCATTTTAACACAAGCTCTCGTCAGATGCTAAATATTGCCATAATTTAATATTACCGAGAGTACCAAAGCGAAATTGATACTCAAGGTATCTTTAACGTACCTCATAACCATATGACATGCGTGCCTACAACTTTCGCATCCAGAAAATCCATCACCTGCAGCCAGGATCGAAACCACAATATTAGGTTTACGAAGTGGGCACGCAACCTCTAACCACCGAACCGACATTTTCCGAAACGTAAACGGAATAATTTATAGAATACTTTTAACCAAAAATAAAAAGCAATGGTGAGGTTTAAATTTAAGAAAAATTTAAAGTTTTATAGTTGCCATTAAGATAATTGCATCTTTTATATCGTAAAATCGTATGAGAAAAGTCAATGTTTAATAACAGAGAAAAAAATAGGATTGTTTTACATATTGTAGCAAAAAAAAAAAATTAGAAATCTTTCCATATTTTTTTGCCATTTCAATACTTTAAGAGAAGTATAGGAATATATGTCTTATTAGAAAAGAAACAGTACTTTTGGTTTATTTTTCATCAGAAATTGTTAAATATATAAATTATTTTACCGTTAGAGCGCGCCAATCAAATATATGCAGAAGAGCGCCAAGGAGGATAGCCAACCACGCCAAACAGAATTTTCTTTCTATTTTCATATCTTTCCTAACAATAACAATACTTAACGAATAAACTGATTATTATAACAGGGTGGAAGAAAATATCAGTTAAAATATATTATATACCCCTTCCCCTAAGAAAAAAAAATTATTCACTATCATAATTTTAACCAATAATTTTATAACATAGTCGATACCTACGTATCAAACCCCATGCCATTGACGATCTTTGGCGAATTATTGGCTGAAACATATATCCACAAAGCGGATTATAGTTTCCAAAAGAAAGAAAGGTTGCCATAACTTGTAAAATATTTGGAGTTTAGTTTAGGGTATGCAGGTACTCTTCGGCGAAAAATCACTGTATTGGAGTTACAATGTTGTAACAATCTTTAAGATATAACAAACTGAACGCAAATTACGATTTATATATGTAATGAATCTTATTTCTCTTATTTCAAACGACGCGATAGGAAACAAAATTCAAGCATTTTGTCATTCTTATGAATGAACAAATACGTTTCCCTTTCTTTAAAACTCAACATGTTGAAATTTCGTTAATTTTCAAAATTTACAGAGTTATTTAAAATAAATAAAAACTGATTTGAAACAAAACATTAAGATTTTACTCTAGAACAGTCGGGTATTATTTTCGAATTATTTCATAAACTAAATTTGAAAGCAGTAAATAAATTAATAGTTAGAACGTTTATAGTAAAGTTATTCACTCAGAGAGAATATGTATATTCATGAGACACATATCGTTGTCACATTTCATTTAACGCAAGCCTTCACCGAGATGAATGAAGTAACTCTGATGTAGACAAAATCCAATTCAAAGGTAAGAAAATAATTGAAACAAGTACATTGGTAATATACATTTATCCTCAAAATATAAAAAAGTAACCTGCAAGTTATTAACATTAGGTGCAGACATTCTAATATATTCATAATCCTTTAGAATGAAAATAGTTTCGTTTGTGATTGATTGATAGTATATTAACGTCGCCTTTATAAACAAGATCTCGGCACACGAATAGTGGAAGGACTTGTTGCTGTCAAGCTGTGGATTTCAGTCCTGATGCTTCTAATTGATTGATTGCTAATTAATGTTGCACTCTAAAGTATCAAAAGGACTATTTGGAGAGAGATCTCATAATTTTAAACCGTGGTTAAATAAAGTATACCGTAAAATACTGAGTATAAATTCAATCATTTTTTGTGCGAGACATGCGTCAGATTTTACGACACTTCAAACTAAACTCTCTTCAAACTAAAACGCTTCGCCATCGAGAGAACTTTGAGCCTCGAGAGATTTAACGTGCACCAGCTCCTCTACACGGCGGGTCCTCAGAAGCACTAGGGTTCAAACTCATGACAAATCTGACAGTAGTCCATGACCGTAACCCCAAGGCTACCGCAGCTACATGACAATGTAGCAGGACTATGACCTTTGAAATATTTAAGGTTTTTGAGAAAAAAAAAATGGAGATATGGGGATTTTGTAATTTTTAGATTTATTTAGTATATTTTAAGGAAAAAATCGTAAAATTGAAAACAGAAAAAAAAAATTATTATTATTAAAAGGGGAAAAAACTGTTGAAAATGTACAAAAAATTACATAAACAGGGCCCACTCTGTACAAATGTTGACCATGGCAGGCATGTCATGAGTTCGAGCCCAGCACCACTAAAGACCCGCCGTGTAGGGCAGCGATGCACGTTAAATCTGTCGAGAGCTGAAACGTCCTCCCGTTGGTGTGGTGTGGTAGTTAGGAGAGGGAGGTGCCAGCTCAGGTGTCGTCCACGTCACTTGACCATGGTTCAAAATTACGTGGTCCGTCGCCAAAAGCCCTCGTGTAGCTAAACAGTGCGACGTTAATAATCAATCAATCAATCAATCTGTACAAATGTTTTTGAACAAATTCTTAATTTTTCAATTTTAATGTGTTACTTTGTTATTCATGTTTGTGAAATGACCTTCAGGATAACAGATATTTTAATTTTTACAAAAACTAGAGCATTCTATCTTAGTGACTCTATATGAAATTGCTTTAAAAAAACAACAGTGATTATACTCACATAAAGGACTGTAAATTTTGAAATAAAACAGTGATTGATAAATCTGAAGGTGAAAACACTTCTACTGTTATACAAAATATTCACGAAAAATTTAAGCAAATTATTTTCAAAACTTTTTGAGCAATCACTGTCCCCGTTTGAGTTTTACGAAAAAAACACATTTCGAGTAAAACGCATTTTAAAGTTTGACATCTTGTGTTAAATTATGGCATCATTTTTTATTAAATTTGTTTAAGTGAATGGAACATAAAAAGCTCGGTATTTTTATTAAGCTAATAAGATGGTCTATAAAATAAAATCATAAAAAGATTTTGTCCATTTTTGAAAAACATCATGATTTTAGGATAGTCGGATACCTTTACGTCCATCCGTCACATTATGGCAGGTCTTTATTTGCATCTGGACTAGAACGGACAACGTCGACCTTAAGTTCGTGACCATCACCAATCGCCAACTGGTCCTCAGATCTAACATGTGTGAGGGCCGCTACACGACGAATCTTCAATGGCACCAGGACTCGAACACATGGCTCGGCAGAAATAACGTCCATTAAGAGTTCGTGACTTTGATCACTCTGCTACAAAAGCCACAGGTACAGTCGTCGAAAAGGAGGGTGGAAGGAATGAAATACGTTTAATAACTTCCTCATTTTTCATCTCTACTGATCAAAATGGGTATTTAATGGCTCAAACAGAACTAAATTGTTGTTCTATATTTTGTGACAGGGCTTTACGGAGTTTTTCAACTAATCCCCTTGGGGAATCTTTTGGGGCTATCAATTGAGTTATTTCACAACCAACCCTCTCAAGAAGAAACCTTGATATGCAGATTAGTTAGTAGATATATAGTGGAGGTTTAGGAGAAGGAGGAAAAGAAGCTGAGTTTCTAAGCGCCGTGAGGTTATGGTAAGGATCTGAACTTAGACGCGTAATTGTAGAACGGTCTCTAGTTAATCAAATAAATTAAGAAAGTTAGGATTCATAGGATAACTTTACTTAAAGTTAAGCGTTTAGGATTATAGGCGTTTATTCTCATAAGATTTAGCACTGCGATATATCACTCTTGGTTTCTCCCCTAAAGTAAGATTGTCTTTGGTTATTACATTTGATAAATAATAAATTGGTTTTATTATGGCTAGCTTGGGTCATCAATCCTTACCTCCTACAAATCTAGGTCGAATAGATGAAGAGATGGCTTCCCCAAGTATTAGGCTATCACAATTTAATTGGTTAAATAACAAAATACTTAATTTCTGAACTGGAAAGTTTAGTTATCCATTATTGTCTTAAAATTAGTGTAAAATTTCAATTTTCTAAAAATTTCTCTTTTAAACAGAGTTTTAAGAAATTATAAAATGAATGTTTCAGCCGTTCTATGATAAGGAACTTTTCAATTCCTCATTTTCAAAAGCTTTTTGAATTAAACCGTGTGATCACGATAGCCGAGTAGTCATAGTCGTGAACTCGTAGGCGACTATTTATACTGAGTTGTCGGTTTGTATTCAAATGCTACTGAAGAATCCTTGTATGGGGTCGATATACATAATATCTGCCAAGGTTCTAAGTCCTCGTAGGGGTGGAGTGCGGAGATTTAGAGTGGAGTGGAGTGCCGATTCCTCGTATCTTGATCGAGCCAAAAAAACAACAGTTCAGACAACAATAGCTTAATATCACGTAAAAGTGTGGGCATTAATCACTTAACTGCCTATTAAAAGTTAAACGATTCACTACCCAGTGCTGCCATTTTTCACATAGGCGAGTGTATAACGTGCACACATTGGAGGAGTGAAAGAAAATGCACAAAAAATAAGCAAACTTTTACCTGAAGTAAATTTTTTGCCAACACTTTCAAGGTCACTTTAAAGCATTTCAAAGCCTTCGGAACAGTTTTACTGATAGCACAGCAAGGAAAAGAATCGTAATTCTGAAGGATGGATATATACGTCCGGGGCACATATCTAACACATGAGGTGAGCTAGACGGATATATACGCCAGTGACACTTAAGGGGTTAATTAAACAATAAATATAACTCTAAATACCATAGATAATTTTGCTTCCAAACAAATTTTAAATTAAGATTAAGCTAAAAATATAAATTATCAAGCACAGTTACAAAAAAAAGTGCAATATCCTTAATTTTTTTTTAAAAAAATGTATTTGGATTGTTCATGTCATCAAATCCTTAAATTCGAAATTTCATGTAACTCCCTCACCCTTATAGCTTAGGAAGGTCAAATCTTACTAACAAAACTTGCACATCCGTATAAGTGTCCATATTAAAATTATAATAATTAGCAACAATCATATGTATGTAGAAGAAATTTAACTTTTTTGTTTGGTAACCGATTTAATTTAAAATGGATTTTTTTCTTTTTTTGCATATTTAAAAATTGAAATGAAATTATTTATTTATTATTTATTTATTATTAATTTGTGTGTAATTAATATTTTAATAATATAATTCTTCTTTGCCAAATATTTTTTAGCAGATGATTTGTTTTGTAATTTATTTCTTGGCTAATGTAAAATGTTTTCTCTGACAATAGAATAGATTTTCAGTTAGTTCATGTGCTGTAAATAAAATGTTGATTTTGGAGCATATTCTGAACTAATATTTGTTCTCATATTTACCACCTAACTGACTCGTATTCTCTGCTAATAAATCTACATGTAGTTTAAGCACGCATAAAATATAAATATATAGTTTGCGGAAAATAATCAAGTATATGCCCCTTCTCCCATAAACGTTTCCCTCCAAGTTTCTCGTACTATTATAAAGAGTATGTACATGCAAACGCATAAATGTTTCGAATACATGATTAAAAATAATTTTTTTTATACATAGAAAATCAAAAAAGATTAACGAATTTTTTTAAGACATGTGGTGGGTCAAATAAATTCTCCACGAAAGCCGCTTTAAACCCACGGTGTGTAGTTCGACCGCAATTGCTGTTTAGGGAATATTTTCCTAAAAGTAATTTAAGATACCTTTTTAGCCGATGAGCGAATGTTTATCAACGTCGTAACAAAAGGCGTATCTAGTTCTGAGTGGGCCCTGTATAAAAATTCCTTCTGAGCCCTTTAGGTATGAGAACCCTGTTAGTGGGATTGTGGTTACACATGTTGGGGTCCCTGTAGCATGGGGGTCCCGTATCATTGATACGGTGGTAGATACGCCCTTGGTCGTAACTTTAAGGCAACACAAGAGTTATTGACGACAGATCTTGCAATTTTCAACAATGATAAAGTGACGACAATGACACCTGAGCTAGCACCCCTTTTCCAAAGCAGCCGACCAACGGGAGAACTTTGAATCACGACGTGTCCCAGAGGGAGGGTCTTCAATGGCACTAGAGTTCGACTTCGTGACCATCACCACTAGGCCACCACAGCCCTTATTTCATCGAAAATATACACACATAAAAACTCTTGTAAGCTAGATTGGTACTAGATTAACCCGCGATCACTCGCGCGGGGTGTTCTGTACACCCCAGCAACAAGAAAATCCTCCCAGATTTCTAAAAAGAATGTGCAGAACCACGAATTTTTCTGTAGCTGCACATTTTAGGTCATTGAACCTTCAGGCGTGATGCAATCCCTCTTTGAGGAACGATTGGAATGTAATGACCTTGAAAAGTTTATCTGGAGGGCTGAGAACTCCCGCCAGAAGATGAGCATTTGTATACAGTCTGCTCTGAAAGTTTGGAAAATGATTAAAATATTATTTTTCTATACTTTCTACTATCATTATCTCATTAATTATAAAGTATATTTATTACTGGCATATACGTTTTATACTGGTTTATGAAAAAATATAAAATTATGTGTTTTAAAATGAAAATTTTGTATGTTTAGTTTAAATTAATTTTTTAGTCTCATTTGTGTGCAATAAATTAAATAATTTTATTTGTATAATACAAAACACATCTTGTACTTTATAAATATGTATCATAATGACTTAATTTTTATTTTTATAATTAAATACACGTGTTAAAAGTTTGGGGTGTTCTCTACACCCCGCGAGTAACTAAGGTAGCAAAAACAGGCACGAGTGACCGCGGGTTAATCAGGAAGCGAACAAATTTCCTAAGAATCTTATTTATGCCTAGAATCAATTTTCGTTTATTCGCAACCTATTAATAATATTTAAGATTTGGAATAATATATTTTATCTGCTTAAAATAGCTCTTTAAAAAGGTATAGCAGTTTTAATCCGTAAAATATAATAACGCACTTACTTCTTGTAGAAAGAGAAACTACTAAAAGACTGCTGGATATTAATTTTTTCAACAATCTCGTGAACTCTGAGGCGAAAAACGTTTTGGCAATCATTTCTAAAATTGGTTTCCAGCTATGCTTCGCTACATTTCGTGATCGATAACTAAAACATGTATGTATCAAATGAAAGTGCTCTGAAACAAGTAAGGTTTCATATAGGTATAATCTGATACAACTTAATTCCGATATTTTAGCGTTCAATGAATTTCTACGTTTCAATTGCTTTTCAACGCACACACAATTCAATTCCGTTTATGAGAAACCTACAAAAGGTTCCCAAAAATGCTGCTGAATCATTTCATTACATTACATTTTCATTACTTAAAAAATTGTACATTGATAAGCGATATAAATTAGATTATTTGGTACTTGTATACTCAATGGTGACTTTAGGCGAATTATAGGCTGGAAATATAGCCAGAAGCCCAATTATTGGTTCAAAAAATGTCGTAGAATGCCATAAAATATTTTTTATTTCTAATGGGGCTGTGGATTGGTATTTTTACCATTGCAGACTTAGTACATTCCTCGGGAGCTGCTGTCTTTTTTGTGCAGCACTCTATAGTTTAATACTAATTGCTGCAATGTAATTTTGACACCCAGATCCACCCCCCAGAGGGAGGTACCTGAACTCCGGCAATGCAAATCTTACAAGGAATTTAATTTTGCCGAGAGCACCCAAGCCAAACAGCAACTCTAGAGATCTTTAACATACCGTATAATCATACGACATGGGCCTTGTCGATTCTTTGCATCATGAAAAGCCACCTTGGGCTGGGGTCTAGCCCACAAATTTGGGTGTAGAAGGCCACAGCCAAACCAACTACGCCACCCAGCCGGTATTACTATAAATGTCTGGTGAATATTCTCTGGCATGCTGTTTATCTTCGGTGATAAATCACAGACTTTCCAAATTTCTACACTATACGAACAAGAAGACTTCAAACCTCGCAAAACAAGGTAGGTCTTCAGTAGCACTAAGGTTCAAACCCTCGACACACCGGCCATGGGTTCGTGACCATAATCGCTAGGCTACCGTGGTCACTTTGACTTAGTAAATTTTGAAGACTCGTGCATTGAAACTAAATTATGCTAAATCTTTCGGGAATGAAAATTCTAACGTAGATTTTGTTCGGATATTGAGTGCGGGGGCGCACCATCTCTTGGCTGTCAACTTCGTCACTTTAAATTGGCTCACACAAAGGAAGCCCTTCGCCATTAAACCTCTAATCAAAATATAGTGCTCTAAATCAATATAATGTAGTACAGACTAAAATCAAAACACATTACCATCATCGTCTAGCATTTCCCGAGTTGATAAATTCTCGTATAATGCGAACATAAATTCTGAAAGTCCGTTGACATTTTTATAAACTTATAAAAGCAGCGTTATAAAACATTTTAGGGAAAATAATTACTTTGGCACTGTTATCAACCGGGATGGGAATGTGTAAAGAATAAAGAACAAGCAAATCCTTTAGAACGTGACTATTACCGCTATTATATACGGCAACATTAAAATAATAAAAAATAAATAAGTCTGAAAACATATTTTGGATAACGTCTTTCGTGACAGGCTGTTAAATGTAAAATATTTTCTAACGCATGAATGTTCATGTACGAGGGGCATTATTTTAAAAACATGTTTTATATCGAATCATATTTCTCATTAGAAAGAAAATTTTTTTGACGATTGAGTCTCGTTAAATTAATAATTTGCTCATTAAATTAATTTCGTATAAGTGGTATACTACCCAGGCAACCACGTGCTTTATTAATGTCGAATGCGGTTTCAAAAAGTCAATAGATCCTTCTAATGTATCTTTTTGAACGGATTGACTGATTCATAGTACTTACAAACAATGTGATTGAGTAAATATTAACGTCGCACTGTTTAGCTACACGAGGGCTTTTGGCGACGTACCTCGTAATTTAGAACCAAGGTCAAGTGACCAGGACGTCACTCACCCCCTCTCTTAACTACCACACACCACCAACGGGAGGGCGTTTGAGCTCTCGACAGATTTTTCGTGCATCTCTCCCCTACACGGCAGGTCTTTAGTGGTACTGGGCTCGAACTCATGACACCAGGTATCTTGACCACTTGGCTACCGCGGCCACACAAACAACGTGGAAGGTACTCGTGACGCGCGGATCACTCAATTTTGAACATCAATCAATTGATGAGGATGGTACCCGAGTTGGTACCTAGCTTTCCAAATTTCTACACCACGCCAACATGAGTATTTCGACTTGACATCAATTTACGTCACACTGTAAAGCAACGCGAGGGTTATTAGCGATGGACTGTGTAATGTTGAACTATAACACACCAAGTGACGAGGATGACATCTGCGCTGGTACCACCCTCTCCAAACTTCCACACCACACCACCTCCACGCAGAGGGTTTTCAGTGTAAAGATGGTTTCCACTGGTGAATTGATAACGCCGACCATGACCTCGAGACTGTGATCACTCGGTTACCGAGACAACATGGGAGGGCTTTGAAACATTAACTTTTAACGTTCATCAACCCTTGCTTTAAGGTGGGACTTCAGTGGTGAGTGAATGAATTGTTGCGCCCTCTAGCGTCTGCTATGTAAAGCGAACTGTTAATCAAGAAAGGACTCGGAACTGTCGAATAAAAATTAAATTGAATTGACACGAAACGAGACGAAATGTAACGAGGTGAGCAAGCGGAATTGCGCTATATCGCGATTTTTACTAAAAATAGTTTTTAGTTTAGAATTTATATTGTCAATAACGATAGTTATGTGTGGGTAGCAGCAAAGAGATTTCTTTTGGTAGACGAGTCCATGAAAGCCACTCAATAACGATCACATGGATCAACTAATAAGAAAACCACATGAATATTAACATCGCCCTATTCAGCTACTCGAAGGCTTTTGGAGACGGACCTCGTGATTTTGAACCATGGTCAAGTGACGAGGACGACACCCGAGCTGGCATCCCTTCTCCTAACTTCCGCACCCCACCAACGGG
>BMAV01011413.1:17640-49234 GCA_019973955.1 Trichonephila inaurata madagascariensis | reverse complement strand
ATCTCGGGCCAGATGAAGTCTCTGATTGGCTAGACGCTCAACGCTTGACGCTGACAGGCTTGGTGTGAATGCAGCTTAAAGCTACACGAGGGCTGTTGGTGATGGCCCTTGTAGCTTCAAAACATGTGTTGAAGGCCACTGCAACGAACTATCTCTATGACGCAATGCTTGGGGGAATCAACAAAGAAAAACCTTTTGCTGATTAGACTATTTTAACATTAGAACTTTTGCTTTATGTTAACTGTAAAATCAGCGGAGAAATCCATTTGTTAAATATAAATATAGTACTGCGCGGGACTTCGCATGTAAATGTAGAATGCTGCTCTCGTGAAATGTTATCCGTATTAAAATTGCTATACAATAATCCCTGGTGTGATTATTACTTGAACCTGCTTGTTGTAACCCTGTGAGTTCAACAGCATGCTCAAGTGACGAGGACACTTGATCGAAATCTATTTCTTTAATATTTTTCATTGATCAATTCATGGTACTGTTTGAAAAGTAACGCTTATTAAAAAGCCCAAATTATTACCGCATCAAGTATAAAGGCTTATTCTCATCACAAAGTAGTAAGTAGCGAGCGTGGAATCAGGGCCGGCTCTAGCAGTTTTACCGCCCCGGACAATAAAGGAAAATGCCGCCCCTTCTCCATAGCAAAAGATTATAACTAAAAAAGATAAATTGTTCACATAGACACACACCAATAAAAATAATTCTTGTGAACAAAAAGGCAACATAACAATATATATATTTATAAGTAAAAAAATACTAAATAATTTGAAATTAAGCACATAATTACTTGTTATTCTTTCAAGCGAGTAAAATGTAAGAGAATAAATCACCCATTTCAGCCAGCCAATTTCTTCGGAAAAGAGTTTACTGATGGTGGGGATCTCACAAGCGTTTATTTTAACTTATAGTAACTACACTTATGACGGGGCCTTACGTGATCTTCTATTAATCCTCTTGGGGAATCTTTAGGGCCAGCAATTGAGTTATTTCACAGCCATTTCTCTCAACAAGAAACCTTGATATGCAGATTAGATAGTATATATATAATGGAAGTTTAGTAATCGTAAGGAGAAGGAAAAGAAGCTGAGTTGCTGAAACCAGTGCTGTTACGGTAAGGATCGGAATTTAGACGCGTGATTATAGGGCGGGCTTTAGCTATTAAAATAAATTAAAGAAGTTAGGATTCTTAAATATAGCCAGGAGTAAAGTTAAGCTATTAGGATTTCATGCGCTTATTCACATAGGGTTTTGAGCTATCGTTATACCTCTCTAGACTTTCCTCTATAGTTGGCTTGTCTTAGATTATTATATTTGGTTATTGATTTCTCATGGCTAGTTTGGGTCATCAATCTTTACCCCCTACAGATTTAGGTCGAGTAGATAAAGAGATGGCTTCCCCAGGCCGGAGGCCATTGCACACTCAAGACTAAAATACACTACTGGCCATTAAAATTGCTACAACGAGAAGGCGACATGCTACAGACGTGAAATTTAAACGAAAGGAGGAAGGTGCTGTGATATGCAAATAATTAGCTTTTCAGCACATTCAAACAAAGTAGGTGTCGGTAGGGACACCTACAATGTGTTTAAATGAGGAAATTGTTCAGCTGGTTTATCATACACACACTGCATTTGAACTTTGTTGCTTGGGGAAAAGTTGTAGTGATGCCTCGTGTGAAAAGCAGAAATGCATACAAGTACGCTTAGGACTTTGATATAGGTCGAATTGTAGTGTACCGGGATTGCGGTTTACATATCGCAGATTGCTGCTCGTGTCGGTCGAGATCCAATGACTGTTAGCAGAATATGCAATCGATGGTTTCAGGACGGTAATACGGAACACCGTGCTGGATCTCAACGGGCCCCCTATCACAAGCAGCCAAGAAGACAGGCATGTTACTCGCATGGCCTTAATGGATCATGCAGCCACATTACGAGCACTGAGTCAAGAATTGGGGTCGTTTACAGGACAACAAATGTCTGCATGAACAGTTCGACGACGTTTGCAATAGTATGGACTCTCAGCTCGGAGACCATGGTTGCGGCTATTCTTGACACTGCATCACAGACAGGAGCGTCTTCAATGGTGTAATCAACAATGAACCTAGGCGCACGAATGGCAAGAGATCCTTTTTGAAGATGAATCCAGGTTTTGTTTACAGCATCAAGGTGATCGCATCCGTAATCGGTGGCATCGTGGTGAAAGCACATTGGCAACGTGCATTCAACATAGTCATACTGGCCCATCATCTTTCATGATGGTATGGGGTGCCTTTGGGTACCCGTCTCGGTCACCTCTTGTTCACATTGACAGCACTTTGAACAGTGCACGTTACATTTCTGGTGTGTTACGATCCGTAGCTCTACACTTTTTTCGAGCACTGCGAAACCCTAAGTTTCAGCAGGATAATGCACGACCGCATGTTGCCGGTATTGTTAGGTTGTTTCCCTTGCATGCACGTTCACCAGATCTTCCCCAAATAGAAAACGTCTGGTGCATGATTCCCGAGCGACTGGCTAGTCACCATATGGCAGTCACTACGGTTGATGAGCTGTGGCATCGTGTTGAAGCTGCATGGGCATATATATCTGTACATGTCATCCAATCATCCAATCTGTTTCACTCAATGCCCAGGCGTATGTGCTGTTATTATTGCCAGAGGTGGTTGTTCTGAGAACTGATTTCTCAGGATCTGTGCACCCAAAATTCTTGAAAATTTAATCGTTATTTTGTCGTTATATTTGTCCAACAAATATCATTTTATTATTTGCATTTCTTCTTGGTGCAGTAATTTTAACGGCCAGTAGTGTAAAACACCTCATATGGCTTTCTACCTACTAAAAACTCTTATTGCCACTGTCCTCTTTTGGATAGCTAACACCGTACATTGTATGAGGGAAAGGAATGTCCGTTGCGACCCCACTTCTGGATTGGGGGAAAGGTACTAGTGAAACATATCAAATTTCATTATGTAACATATACTCCAGCCTTGAACCCTTCAACAAAAAAGAAAACTAATATTAAACATACAGAGTACAAAATAAGGAAATAAGATAAATTAAATGAAATACCAAATTCACACCCAATAATATTTCAGAAAATATATCAAACTTTTTATAGCAGAAAAAAATATTTTCCAAATGCCGCCCTTAAAATTTGCCGCCCCGGAAAGGGGTCCGGTTTGTCCGGCCCTAGAGCCGCCCCTGTTGGAATTTCCTAATCGGAGGCTTTTGCGTGAGGGAACTAAGACCTCTGATTGCTACAACTTCCTCTTCACCGCTCATTACCTTGGTATAAATGGAACTCAACTAAAATATTAGAGGTTCCATTGCCAAATTAATATAAAATGAAAAACTACTAATTTTCCCAGTTAGTCTATAATTCAGCCACTATTAATCCGAAAATTATTCTGTGTGCATTTTTGTCTAATTTTTCAATAACTTTTACGTTCATTTTAAGCCACATTGTTTTAAAGCAGAATTCGCATGTGTTTAAGTTAAGGATCTTTTATAGATCTGAAAAAACCTGTTTAAATTAGTTTATTGATAACTAAAAAAAATATATCGACTTCTCTTGTTTTATTGTTTGATTAGTTTTTATACTTGTTACTCAATGGAAGGTACTTCGCCCCAAAACGTGGCGGGGAAAAAATTGGGCAAAGCCAGAAATAATTCAAGACCTCGGAGGAAGCGTAAGTTTTCGTCTAATAAACCCGCTAATTTTCATGTAAATATTGCAAATGATTTTAAAAGAAAAAAAGTAACTGATGTAAATTCTCCCAAACTAGGCTCTTTTAAATCTGGGTATATTCCAGTGAAAAGCGGGAAACCGTACTCTCAAAACACTTCAGATGAAGGTCTTACTTCAGTTAAACCAATAAATACCATTAAAAAGTCAAAAAAATTTAAATTTAACACTTCTTATTCATCAAAAACTAATTTTAAAAACATGCCAATGACATCCAAACAGTTGAAAAATAAAGTGAAAAATACCAAAAAAAGTAAAATTTCTAAAAATGACTTGGAAAACACTTCTCAAATGTTAAGTGTCAAGAGTACTTTAAAATCCAAAAAGGCTAAAAGAAATTTTGAGTCTTTGGCTAAGGATGAAAATGAAGATGATGAAATTTATTGTAATTCTAGTGGTATTGAATCTGATGAAGATGATCTGAGAGAAGAAATTCAAAACTCATCAATTTATCAAAAGATACAAAAATTAATGGCTAAGGCACCTGAATTTTATAATAATTTTGAAAATTCTGATATTGCATCTTTGCAAGATGTAGATAATTCCATTGCTGAAGATGTCACTGATGATTCTTCAGAAGTCGGTTTTAATGCTGTATCATCCGATCCCAGTGATGACTCATCTTTGGAGGGTGAAGAAAAGGACTCCAAAATTTTAGAATCAAGACTACAAAACTGTTCCAGAGATGGCTCTAAGACTTCCAGTAAAAAACAGAACATTCCTGTAAAAGAAATGGATACAAATATTAATTCTAAAATACTATCAAGTGAAGAAACAGTCAACAGAGGTAGTTTTGACAGAAATCTAAACAAAAAATCCAAAGTGTCCATAAATTTAAAAACTAAGGTGCATGAAAAATTGGCTGTAGCAAAATTTAGGTTCTTGAATGAAAAATTGTATACTGAAACTGGAAAGGAAGCCTATGAATATTTTAAGGAAAATAAGGACGAATTTCAAGACTATCACTTTGGCTATAGACAACAAGTATCAAAATGGCCTATGAATCCTGTAAATGAGATAATATCTGATCTGCAAAAATTGTAAGTTACTCTGATATTTTTAAAGTAAATTTTTTTGTGTATTGTTATTTTGGTACATATGCTTTAGCATCACTGCAACTAAATTTGCACCATGCAAGTTGTGCTGTTTTCCACCACACAATCTGATTAATTGGCTTTTTTTTTTTTTTAAATAAAACATACCAGAATCTTTTTTTTATTTAATGGTGCAGTTCAGAAGGTACAAATTTTGTTGTGGTGATACTAATATGTAAGTACCATTATTACCAACAGTTTTACTTCCTTAATATATAAAAAAACATGAAAAAATTTCAATATTAAATTAATTAATTTCATTATAACATGTATATTTATGTGTCAAACAGCATCTGCATAATAATACCATATTTGATAAATATGATCTTTAAGCAAGTGAAGTTATTTATAAATTTTAGCTTTGCAATTCATGAGAGGTAATAAGCAACATGTATTACCCTAGAAGGGTTAAATCAAACATCATTGTGACTACTAATAACAAAGTTTATTTCTCTCTAAAGAAATAATGTGGTATTGGCCTTGAAATACTTCATAATCTGAAAAAAGAAGGTAAGAATTTTGAATACTTTTCCATTTCAGAGACCCATTTGCAATGGTTAATTTTTTTCCTGCCAAATTAAACACAAAATAAGGAAATGATCTCTATTCCAGATTCAAGTCTTAAATAATTACTTTATTGAGAAAGCACAAAATTTTTAATTGCTTCCAACATTCGAGAAAAAAATGTTATTTTTTTGTGGGAAAAAGTACCTATTTGTGCTTTGTTTCAAGTCTTAATCATTAAAGAATTGTATCCATTAATTCAAAATATGGTGCTTTTGTATTAACTTATATTTGTGCATATTATTTTAACTAATTAAAATAATTACATTTTATAATTTTATAGAAAAGTCTTGTTTTCTTGATTTTTTTTTAGTTTCAAGCCTACCCCTCTTTTAAATTGCTTATAACCTAAAAAAGATGTACAAATCTAGAATATTCCATATATAAGTTGGCATCCATCTTATTTCTAAAAATCGTCTCCTAATTTTTAATGATGACTACAGTAGTCTAATGGATATAGTCTTGAACTCATAGACAGTGTGTCGAAGGTTCGAGATTTAGTGCCACTGAAGTCAGAAGGGGCTGATTCATGTTAAATCTGTCAAGCTCAAAGCCCTCCCATTGGCATGGTATGGTAGTTTGGAGAGGCGGTGCCAATTCAATTGTCATCATTTTGACTTGACCAAGGTGCATTACCATTTACCTTAGTGTTACTTTTTTGTGTAACATTAAAGTAGAGCTCACTCAGTCCCTTACTTTTAATGACATCTTAGGTTGAACATAATCTTGGATTTAATCAGAATCATCTTGAACTCTTTTTTTTTTAAAAAAATTGATTTAAATAAAACATTTTTATCTGGAGGAAATTGACATTTTGATATTTCTTTATTTTGATACTAGTATTAAGCTTAATTTTTGTGGGAGGAAAGGTTCAAAACTGTATTTAGTACCTACTATTTCACTACGACATATATAATGGCCTTATCTTTTAGGACATTTGAGAAACTGAATTGTATTGGGCTGGGTGGCTCATTTATGTAAATTTTAGTAACATGCATTCTTATTTCAGCCTGACATCTGTCAGTTACGTCTGCCCAAGTGAAATTAATTTATAAGCATTAAGGGATTTGTGCATATAATTTTATTCTACTTACAAAATGAAAAACTATTTTAAATTTAGGTAAATTAGATGAATAAGTAGAATTTTAAATTCTATAATTTTCCAAAAATGTACTACAAAAAATATTATTTTCTATGTCAGGGCACTAAAATTAAATACATTTCCTGCGTACTCTAAAGTCGCCAAAAATGATGCAAACAAGGCCAAACAGAATATTCCTACTGTAAACTGTTTACCATCACATTTTCATAACAAGTAGCAGTCTTTTCTTATCAGTAATGTCTTTTTCATAATATATCTAAATTGAATGAAAAACCAATGAGAACTAGCATTTTTTTATGTGTATCTTGTATGTTGCCGTCAATAAAGCCTGTTTGGCAAAATTTCTGCCATCGAAACTATAAAGTACCTAAAATTTATTTTCAAATATAAAATTTCTTTCTCATAAAATCTTATTAAATTCATATCAATTTAAAGTGTGAAAAATTTTCATTCAGGTACCTAATTAATCTTGCAAAATATAGGTTTAAACATTTTAGAAATACAGAAAAGACAGGATATCCAATGAAATTCATGACACACATTTTTTTCATTAATAATTCATTAGTTTCATGTGGAAGGTATCAGCCAAGTTTAACAATGTGCTATTTCTGTGGATTGTTTTAGGGAACTATATGTAATATGCCCTTTTTTAGTCTTTGTTGATGAAATAATAAGGAGTGTCTTTATATATGATAAAGGAATGTCAGTTACAGGTTAGATGTTTTAGTCATGTGTTATTTTTTAGTCAGTCTTTCAGATGAATTCTTTATTTTAAGTGTCATAGTGCATTAATACCAGCTAGAAGAAAAAACTGGGAGTGTCCCCTTTACTAATTTGAAGATTTCATGATGCGGTAATGACTTTATTGTAAATTGTATGGTTGTTAAACCCTGATAAATTGAAATGCAGAGTACTGTTGAATAATTTGTGTTCTTTTTTCTTGATTGCTATTTCTTACATTAAAATGGCATATTTTTAAAAAAAGTTCTTTTTAAAAAAATGTTTTGCTTTTTTTAAGAATTTGTCTTATTCTTTATGTTTGAACAGCAATGAAATTTAAATTCCAATTTTTTTTTTCAAATATTCGTCAGTTGTTCCTTTTGTTAATTGTTTTTAGAAGTATAGCTATTTATCCTTTTATTTAATGCATTGGAGTAAAAGAGGAAAATGAATATGATGTTGAAATATACAACATAAGTTTTGAAGTTGTTTAATTTGTAAAAATGCAATTAATGAGTATTGTCTTAGCAGAAGTGTAAGATAGAATAATTTATTTGAAGGAAGCAAGTATAAAATGATCCAGATTTTAGGAGGAATATTTGACCAACTGTGATTTAATTTCTTTTGGAATTCATGTCTCAAAGTAATTTGCGGTGAAGGACACTTTCTATGAATCATCAAGAAAAATGTATTGCATGGGTTATGTGGGTGTGAGAATTCAATTTAACTTTTTGAAGCCATTAAGCGAAGTATGCCTAAAGCCAGTTATTAGAGTGAGCAGTTTGGGAACTTTCTAGGTGTCCTTACAAAAAACATATTTTATCTATCATAAAAAGAATTAGAAGTCTAAAAAAATTGTTTTTTTAGCATGATCTGATTATTTTATCTTTGTAAAAAAAATTTCTTTAATTTGCTATAAATTCCATTAATTCTGTTTTAAAAATATTTAAATTTCTATTTTACATTGTTAAGTTTGTTTTTTTATATATTGCTAATTTCAAAGAGCTATTTTCTTTGAAAGTAGGTAATGTAAGTTCATTTTTGACAAAAAGTTAGTTTTGACAAGTTAGTTAATTATAACATTGAGTACAATCTGCTATGAGCTTTTCATCTATGAACAGTTCCCCAAAAAATCCTTCAGAATTTTCATCATTTTGTCAATATAAATTTACATACTTAATGAAATTACAAATATAATTACTTTGAAAGTGTTAAATATCTCCGTATAATATTAAATGGACTTGCACCACTTTCAGAGAAAATGGTTCAGTTTACTGATCTATTTTAATGTTTACCAATTTTACCTCAAGGCACTCTCTGCTTTACTTGAGCCCCATTGGTGTCAACAACAGAAGTTGTTGCTCTGGTCATAATTCTATGTAGTATATGATTATATCATGTAGCACTGATTACGTTCAACACTGTCTTAAAATTTTCAAATTTCATGGATGAAGAAATAAATGTAACTCCAAATTCTAGAAAGCATTTTTTTAAATCTAATGGCTGGTTCAAAATCTGGTTCTGTTAAGATTTGTTGTATATAATAGTAGAGGCCCTCGTGTACATAAAATTTAATAGGGCCTTAAAATCCTTGTGATATACTATGGAAGTCAAGTAAATAAAATACTATAAAAAGTGGTTTTCTTTTTTACATTTAACCATGATTCAGAATTAATTATCAATATATTTTCTTTTTGTACCAAAAATCACATTATTATCATTTATATTGGTCTCATGAAATGACAAGGCCTGTGATTCTGACGAAACATTCATGTATATTAAATGCATGTTCAGTAGACAGCTAATAATAGTGAATGATTTGTGTATTGTTTTGTTGATATTTTCATGTTCTATATTTTTAATATTTTTCTGTTGATATAGAAAGAATGTGGTGATAGCTGATTTGGGTTGTGGTGATGCAAAAATTGCTCAAGTTTTTCCAGACAAGACTGTACACTCATTTGATTTAGTGCCATTAAATGAGCATGTAAAAGCATGTGATATTTCAAAAGTAAATCAAAATCATTGTTTTATATCAATTCAAAACATAGTGTGTATAATTGTTCTCTAACATTTGAATTTTTTTTTTTTTTTTTAGTTACAGCTCACATAAATTTATTTATAACATGAGAACTAAAACTGATTGTTTTTTTAAATTATGTACATTTCTGTTTAATATTTTTAAATAGTTAATTTCATGATCATTTAAATGTTGCAAACGTTGTCTGAGCATTTATAATGCCAATTTCTTTTAGTGAATAATGGCATTAAAACTAAATGTGCTTTTTTTTAAAATTTCATTTATGATTCCATTTACATGCTCTTCTTGACGTAAATGATGGGATTTCTTTTCTTTCTTTTGTAAATTTCAAAAGACTTCACATAAAAGTAAAATTTAGTAGCATATGATATTTTATTATTTATTTATTTTTATTTTTTATTTCAAGAAAAAAAAACAAGAATGTTTTTTTTGTTTTTGTTTTTTTTTGTATTAAACATTTGCTGACCATTTTAATTAATCAAATCCTTTATCATTTCAGTTTGTTAATAATAACTTTGTAATTTAAGAGGGCTGCGGATTGGTATTTTACTATTGCAAACCTAGTACATTCCCAGGGAACTAGTGTCTCTTTTTAGTGTGGTACCATATCGGTGGTATACTGATTGCCACAAATAATTTTGACACCCAATTTCATCCCCAAAGGAAGGTACCTGAGCTCTGATGATGCGAAACCATACTAGAAATATTAGTAATAGCATTACAAATAGAAAATGAAGAATTGTGTACAAATGAAGAAACATGACCTTTTATTCAAAAAAGGAAGGTTTATTGAAAAGAAATTATAATTATGTATTAACATTACCACTGCCAAATTAATAATAACAAAAGAGTAAATCAAATAGATTTTGATAGAAAACAGCACAATTCCAGTGGTGCAGATTTGGCTGCAGTGACAATAATACATAAATACCAAAATTATTTCATTGTATTATCCATGAAAGATATTTTAATCATTTTATAGATATTGCAATAATAAACAAAAAGAGGCACATCTCATTCTAGAAAATGTCTAAAAGACAGGACATCAAGAACAATCTTTTAATCATATTAGAGTGATACAAAGTTTTGAAATGTATTTCTAACAATAGGTTTTGTAGTTGTAAATAATTATAATTCAGTAAAAATCAAATATATATGAGCTAATTTGTGTACCCACTCACTTAGATTGTATCAACTGCAATTAGTGTTGAGTTTAAAATATTTATTCTCAATATATATAGAGTTTTCAAATGTTTATATATTTTAGTATAATGAAGGTAATTATTCATAAATGTGTGCATATTTATTTTATTTAAAAAAAATATGCAATGCAGAGTTACATTACTATTATATTGTTACGTAGATCTGAGGGTTCGAGGATTTTATGCAAAACAGTCACAAACAGTTCTTTTAGAGCAATGCGAATTTATTATCAAAGGTCTTCACACCTTCAACAGAAATCAAACACAATAACCAGTGTTTAAAAATACACGTAAGTAAAGATTATTCACAAGCACAGCCAAGGTAATCAAAACAATCCTCACTACCCGCTGGTTTAATCCAGACTCCTCGCCGTAACGGCGAGCATCTTTTTATATAGGCGCAACAGAAACTTCCAGAAATATAACAGCTCGTGTCACTGAACGCGACACTAGTGGAGAGATCTACTACTTTCTAGAAGATTCCCAAGGGTTCCGAACTCGCCAAGATTTCGCCAAGTTCTCATTGGATCGCCATTATAATGTAAGGGGCTGCATTGCTTGTGAATGGTACAATTTTAACATGAAATAAACATAACATAGAGTAATATAAATGCATTAAACACTCAAATACAAATTATTTACACAAAATTCGTAACAATATTATGCTATATTTTAATTACTATTGTAAATTTATATTGTGGTGTGTATATAGGTAGTACATATTTACTGTATAGTAATGAGCTTGAAATTTTTCAGGTACCACTTCGAAATGAAAGTGTAGATGTTGCAGTATTCTGTTTATCTTTAATGGGCACTAATTTGAAAGACTATCTACGTGAAGCTTTCAGGATATTAAAAGTAGAGTAAGTTATGCACGTAATGTGTTTCTTGAATTATTATTTATACTGGATTTATAAATTGTATCTAAATTATTAAAAACTATACCTCATAACAAAACAAAAATTTGTCTTTTCATTTTCAAAATATAGATGTGGATATTTTGTATGTATCATTTTAGTAAGAGGTATCTGAGTAAAATAAGTGAACTTTTATTGCAATTCAGGCAATTTGAAATTATTTGTAAAAATGCGTAAAATGAATATTTTTTTTAACAGTATTTTTTATAGAAATGTCTAATTTTGAATTTATAATATTTTATTTAGGGTCCGACACAATACAATATGATAAAAAATGGTCAAAATTTTAAAAAACCAGAGTTATAACTTTGCCTGTTCATATTCACATCTCCATGGCAAATAAAAGCTGATTCATCTCACAAAGAGAGGGCATGACTAAGGAAATTCATTTGGGGTCGAGACTTGGTGTAATAGTAGTACTCATTTAGGGTGTTCAACTTTCAATGTAATTCCGCCGAATGGCCAGTCAATTCAGAAAAAAAAGCCTTCAAAATTCATGCTTTGCTTTTATACAATTAAATTTCAATTTCCTCCAACGATTTCGTAGATTGGTTGATATATCGTCTGCATACTATGCGCAAGGTCTGGCTTCGATTCATCGGTCGATTTTTTTCTTCCATTTTTAATTATTTTTAAAACTATATAAACTTATTTATGAAAGGTTTTATAAATTTTTAATGATATTTTATGTAATTATTTTGTATTTTATAAAGTAAAAACAATTTAATAAATTTATTTTTTAAATTATTTAAAATAGTTATTATTTAAAATTATTTTAAATAATTTTTAATTAAAACAATTAGTAATTAAAATTAATAATAATTATTATTAAATTTATTATTTATTATTGAAATAATTAATTTTTTAAAAATTATTTAAATAAACTTTTTAAATTTATTTAAAAAGGACTTATTAAATGTTTTATAAAATTATAAAGTAATTAATTTAATAATAATATATTTTTTAAGTTATTTTATATTATATATAATATTTTATTTATAGTATATTTTATTTCACATTATAAAACTATTTGTAATTAATTTTTATGTATAATATATCAGTTAATGCTTATTATATATTTTATTATAAGTATTTTTTTTTATTTTATAAAACACAAAATAATTACATAAAATATCATTAAAAATTTATAAAACCTTTCATAAATAAGTTTATATAGTTTTAAAAATAATTAAATGAAATGGAAAAAAAAATTAACCGATAAATCGAACCCAGACCTTGCGCATAGTATGCAGACGATATATCAACTAAGCTACAAAATCATTGGAGGAAATTGAAATTTAATTGTATAAAAGCTAAGCATGAATTTCGAAGGCTTTTTTCTCCGAATTGACTGGCCATTCGGCGGAATTACATTGAGGATTGAACACCCTAAAGGAGTACTACTATTACACCAAGTCTTGACCCCAAATGAATTTTCTTATTCGTGCCCTCTTCTTGTCAGAAAAATAAGAAACTAGTTTATCTTCATTTAAAGTGCTAAAGCTTTTTTTTCTATTGTGCCAAATCATTTGATATTTTTTCTAACTATTGCTATTCATATATGTACTAAAGTTGGTATGCATTTTTGAATAAAAGCAATACTTATTTTTTCTTTTAAAGTAGTTGAATTCAGAGTTTATATATCTTTTAAGGAATTTTTAATAAGCATTCATAAAAGAAAGTATTTTACAAATATCAATCATATTATCACAAATCTGTATCAACTTTTGTTGTACAAAGTTTGACATACTTGTATGTCAAATTTCATTTGAGAAGTTGTAATTTGAATTCATAAATTTTTTAATTCTTTTAAAAATTAAATTGTTAGCTTTTTGTGGTATTTTGAACACAAAAACTGCTTTACCTATTACATATACATAGGAGACAGTCAAAAAAATTTTGGAAGCCATTAAATGAAAGATTTTTTTTACTAATCATACCATGTCTCTTTAAGTATTAATATTATCTTTTTATTGTCATAGAGGAACACTGAAAATTGCAGAAGTAGAAAGCAGAATTGAAGATTTGAAATACTTCATTAAGTATTTGAAAGTTTTTGGTTTTGAACTAGAAAAGAAGGTAAGATTTTTGAATACTTCTATTTTGCTATTTTGAATTATCTTAAATTATCCTTTAAGTTTGTTTTACTTTTGTTCAAATTCTTATATTGTCATAATTCTTTACTTGTATTTCTTTAAATTTGTTTTGCTTGTATTTATTATTATGCACTTACATATAAAGCATGATTTAAAATTATTAAGACTATTGTTAAAAAATTTCTTATTTATACAATTTAAAAAAATGTGCATCTGTGTAAGATACATAATTTGTTTATTTATCATAATATTCATCTCAATACACACATATATTATATATAAGGGAAGGAATCACTATTCTATTTATTGTTCATTTATAAATGATCTTTGGAGTCTAATTCATTTGTAGAACTGCCATACAGGTATTTTTGGGATTCTTTTTCCAATTCCTACTATTAGATCACTCTCTCTCTCTATATATATATAATTTATATATATACTAGCTGGATGACCCGGTGTTGACAGGCTTCTTAAAGTGTACAGCTTTATGCCTTCGAAGATTCCCCTTTTCAGTGTCAGCACTTCTGGGATTTCTATGTTAATGTCATTAAATTACTCTTTTTCGAAGTGTCTTCTACATCTTTGTCCTGTCGGGCGGGTCTGTTTTCTCGCTACTTAACTCAGTGTTGCAAGGGCTTCTTCCGTGGGTACAATTTTATCCCCATGGAAATTTTCCCCTTCTCTCTGGACACCAGTATTTCTGTGTGTGTGTTACTGAGCAATGTGAGTGATTTCTATGTCACTTAAATCTCTTTTACAGAAATTTCTTCCACTTCTCTTTGTCAGTCCAGATTTCTTTTCCTTCCATTCAACCAAGCGTTGTATGGGTTTTTTCAAGTATAAAGCCCCCTTTTTTCACCGAGGGATAAGATCTCTTTTTTTTTTAAATTTCTATTTTCAAGTAAAAATTTACAAAGCTAATCCAGTTTTGTTCTCAAGAAAACAGACAATCTATGAATTTATTATTAAATGAATAATTTAGTAATAAATAATAAAATGCAATATAACTTTAATTTTTTAAAAAAATTATTAATTTATATCAATTTTTGTTAAATAATGAATCAAGAAATGTCTACCATTAGCTATGAAACGACTGCTTTTATCTGGATATTTGGTTTTTTATTTAAATATATGAAACTGTGAAAAAAGAACTATGGGGGGAAAGCCTAAAAATCTGTTTACATTCCTTGTATAAAAAAAGATTTAAAAGGAAATAGTACTATTTAATAAAACAGGGCAGCATTTTCCTATATTTTAAGGTTTTTCAGTAAATTATTTCTCTAAAAGAAAACTATCAGTTGCAATGTATTGTTAAAAACTAAGATTGTATTAATTATTTTATACATTAAACAATTAATACTTTCTTAAAATTCAAACTAATAAATTGGATTTGGAAAATTCATTATATTTACAATCATTATATAAAAAAAAACATTTAAAAAGAAAACATCTTTATCTGACAGAAAAATCTTTTATCTGCTTACGTATTCTCCGTAAATTGTGTTTTCACACATACGCTATATGCACCCAAACTCGAGTGTTCTGTGGTAACTTTCCCATTATTAACTATTACTGGTATTTGGCAATTTTTTTCGTTGTACTTTTACGGCTCCCCAAGATGGAAAAAATACATCATCTTTAAAATATTTTATGTATAAAGAAAGCGGAACTTTTTTTTTTAATTAAAAAATTCCAAAATATTTCTGGAGGTTTTACAATATTTTGTTTCAAATTAACTTGGCAGCGTTGGAAAAGGTTAAAAAATGTACCAATCTGCTTGAAATAATAGTTTTATCATTTTTTAGGAATTTAAATTAGAAAAATTTAAAGCATTGTAGAAATTGAGATTTTAAAAATATATTTCAGATTAATCATGTGTTAAAAGCATTTATTCAATTCCCTATTATTAGCTCGCACTCTATATATTTATTTATCTTGGTGGAATTTTCAATCGTTAATAAAATACATTTTAAAGGTTCTCAATTGAGCTGAAATTTTATATACATGATTATTTTGGATGACAGTACACTAATTTAATTATAATTAATAAAAATTAATTGGCTAAAACTAATTATTTAAAGAATTACAAATACAGCCACGTTGGCATCATTTTTGGTGACTTGTGTCAAAACCTGAAAAGGTTTTTTTCTCACGTTTTAAGCATTCATTTGAACTGAAAGTTTATGTACACGATTGTTTTGGATGACAATACGATACTTTAATGATAATTAATACAAATTAATTACCTTTTAATGTTGTGATTCTGTCTGTATATACATATTTATATTAATTGTAACTATTTAATAAAAAGTAGCTAAAATAAAATTCTTCTTTGTTGATCTTAATAGGAATTGACTTAAAAATGTTTTTTTTTATATATTACTTGTTTTTTTAAACAAAGTGCATTAATACAGTCAATAGAGCAACGTCATGAAATTCCATTTTGGCTGAAAACTGATTTTCGATGCCAACTTTTGTCATTCTTGTAACTATAACAGTGTTATAACAATGCAGACAAATCAGAGTTGGTGCCCAAAACTGGTTTTAATTAATATCTTTTTAACTAATTGCTATATTGGACCAAATTGTGAATCTAAACCATTCTTGAATCCAGTTGAACTCCTACAAAAAATATCATCAAAATCACTCCAGCCATTTAGGAAGAGTTCACACGCACAGAAGATTTATTTATATAAAGATATATATATATTTATCTTCAAATTTTCAATCATTAATAAAATACTTTCTATTCATCCAGTTAAGTTCAAACGATTTTTTTAAACTTGTAATGGATGACACTTGATAATACAGTTTTTCAAATATTAATTCATTAATTAAATTAATTACCGGTGGTTTTGATGCCAATTTAGATTTGTCTCCATTGTTGTAACAATGTAACTATTAAAATAATGACAAAAGTTGGCATTGAAAACTGGTTTTTCAGCCAAACTGCATGTGCATTGTTACAACAATGCAGACAAATCGTGCTCTTTTTTTCAATTCCTTCTATTAGTTCACTCTCTCCCTATATGTATCATAAGCTTTCAATCATTAATAAAATACTTTCTATTCATCCATTGTAAGTAGGAGTTGACTTAAATTTTTTTTCCTATATTACTTGTTTAAAATATTTAAAGGAAATAATTTTGACCACATTGTTGGAATATCTATTCATATTGAATTAGGGTATAAGTATGGAGATTTGAGAAACTATGGATAGCATCAGAACGGACATTTATAATTTGCTAATGCTTTGTAATATTCAGTAATAAAGAAGCTTTCTTTTTATAAATGGAGTGTAAAATGAGGTGGAAAATATCAATTGATGAGAATAAAAAGGATGAATTTAATAAACTTTAAGGGTTTGTTGTGGTTTTAAGACAACAATTTCCTGATTTCTGGTTTTATTGAATTTGAGTAATTAAAATCAATAATTGATGAATATTGTATTAACTTTCAATGAAGAATTTTTTGTGTGTGGAGGATCTGAGACATTCAGGTTTTAAAATATTACTTTTCTATGAACTGTTTATTTTCTTATCAAAATAAACTGGGGGATTCAACAATATTAAAATGTAAATATGCATCAGAATCGTCTTTATGTTTAAACGATGCTCTAAAAATTTAAAACTTATTCCATTATGTTTGTTATAATAAAGTATTATTCAGGTTACTTTAATGCAATGTCCCCTACCCTTTTTATCACCGCGGATCAGCCGTTTGATCATTTTACCACAGCCTGCTGAGGGTGGGATGTTCATTGTTTAAATTTTAGATTCTTTTAATTTGATTATATTTAAGTATGCTTTCAGAATAAAATACAATTACACCAATATATATATATATTGTTGCGTAAACTAAATTAGAGTATAGTAATTCGATACTCAAATAAAGGGACAACTCTTGCCAGACACAAATCAAGACTTTATTCCACAAGCTGAATATTTCCTCTCCTAATATATATTGCCATCGAAAGTTCCAGAATTTTCCATAACTATAATAACAGTTAACTACTTTTATAAGTACAAGTACAATTAATAATAAAAGCACAAGAGAAAAACAGAGTTACAATTAATAAAAAATAAGCATTTGATACAAAAATTAAAGTTAATACAAAGAAAACAAAAGTTGTTGGAGCAGTAGACCATGTCCATGAAAACCGAAGTGAAACATTTTAGATTATTTTGATTTAATAATTTAATTATATTTAAATAGGCTTTCAGAGTAAAATACAATTACACAATATATATATATATATAAAAGAATTTAACATAAAGCGATTTCCGTGGAATGTCACACAAAACCCAAGACAAATAACCTCAGTAAATAAAATGGAAATAATTTATTGTTCCTTGGGCAGCTCAGTACCATGTGATCCATGGACCAAGGGTTGGAGACCACTGCATTAATGTTTCAAAATTTTTGTTAATTTACATCTCAAAATTTTTTATTCGATGTTTCATCGTATATATATTTGTTTATATTAATTCTTTATTATTTTTTGTGTATTTTAGTGATTTGTTTCATACTCTTTCTTTTATATTTATAGAATACCAAACACAAGATGTTTGTTTTCCTTGATTTGAAAAAAAAGAAAAAGAAATGTAAAAAATCTGGGAAGTTGCCAGACCTCTATTTAAGGCCTTGTTTATATAAGAAAAGATAATTCTTTATTACTTATGTATATTTATTATTGCTTAATTAAAATATTTTGTTTACTATAGTATATATATCATTGTAATTACCTTATTAGTAATTTAAAAGCCATTCTAACAGCTTTACTTTTTATAAGCATTAGATATATCATTCCATCCTAAAATGTGTTAATGTATCAAATGGTTCATATGCATCATGATATATATTAACAAAAATAATGCCAAGTATAAATTTTTCTTTGGATTGCCTTTATTCAATAGATTTTAATACTGTAAATAAGTCCTCAAATTTTGGTTTTTATCTAAATACATATATTTAAATGAAATTGATTCATTTTTGTAAAGACAACACTACTTAAAATTCATAGGTTTGAATAAAAATGATGCATTTAATAATAATCCTTTTACATTTAAATTATTTAATCAAAATGAATAAATGTGACATTTCAATACTTACAGTGCATTTTTTAATAATGCTGTTGATTACCTTTGCATTCATACATATGCTTTGCTTTATATTTATAGCAAATTAGTATGTATGTATGCATGCGTGTATATGGCATGTCCTTGAAATGCTTCTCTTCTTGTTTGGGTTGGTGGTCGTGGTAACCTAGTGGGGTCAAGATAACGGATTCATGGCCGGTGTGTCCCAAGTTTGAGCCTAATACTACTGAAGACCCACCTTGTGAACTCAAACATTCTCCCATTGGTATGGTATGGTGTGGGTTAGGGGTGTGCCAGCTCAGGTGTCATCCTCATCACTTGACCTTGGTTCAAAAGTACGAGGTACATCGCCAAAAGCCCTCAAGTAGCTGAATAGTGCAACATTAATATTCACTCACTCGCCTCTAACATTCCAAAGGAGCCTTTATAATTGTTTTAAAATATTTATTTTGAATGAGCAGGTACGTTTTATGAAAGAGAATTCAGTATCTTGAAATGACTAAGTATTTGTATTCTTTTAACCAGGGGATAGGTCAACCAAAAATAACAGTTTAAATTATCAGGATATTGCCACCTTCTTGTAGAGATGAAAAGCCTGTTTTTCATGTACATGACTGCTTGCAGAATGTTACTAGAGGTTTAAAAGGGGGGAAACAAAAAAGTGACCCTGATTGTATAAGGGGGGTAGAATTTATCCTTTACGTTCCTTCCATATGGTAGTGGAATAGATACTGTAGTGTTTTAATCAGGGGAGGAGAGATCAATTTATGTACTGCTGTTTTGCCAGATTTTATCAAAGGCCGTGTCCACCCACATCCAGATGTTAATGATATTTGCCCTGCAATGGAGGAACACAAATTCATATACTTGCTTAGATAACTTAACAGTGATATAGGATAATTTTGAGGAAGTTCTGAATCAAAGTTGTTTTAAAATATGGTCAACTACTGCTATTTTTCAGGCTAATGAAAATATCAACAGTAAATTTAAAAATTTTATGTGGTGATTTATCAATGCCAGAGCCGTTCTGGATGTTACATTTTTAGAATATTCTAAAATTTTTATTGGTTCAATTTCTTGAACATGAGACATGTTAAGCAAGCTTACAGCAATTATTTCTGCTTTTTCACTGGGTGCTATTACAATCCAAAAGGTTAACTGAGTAAAGATTTTTTTCTGGTAGGTTATTGTGGGTTAGAAGAGGTTATCAAACTTTTTTTCTCATAGACCCCTTGCCATGATTTTTGGTTTTGAGTAGACCCCTGCATACCTAACATTAAATTTTTGCTAATTTATTAACTTAAATGTCTCTTTGACAACCGGTATAGAGCTACTACTTATAACTGTAGTGAAGTATAAAGAGGTGTAGTGAAGTGTTAAATATGTAAGAAACACACATTAACTAAATTAAAATTTAATTAATATATAAAATAACTGATCAAAACAAATGTTTATAATGAAAGGGATGAATCTTTTGTTTCAATTACAAATTTTCAATATTTGGCATCAATCTTGTCAGGTTTAACTCAAATCTCCTTGGTTAGTAGTTTCCAATATTTTTTTATTTTGGGGACTCCTTCTCATTAGGAAAAGCAATTAAAAACAGGCTCTCAATATTTCATAATTCAGGTATAAATAACAGGTATGTCTTTTTATAGCCAAAATTGCTGACATCCATTTCTAAACTAAGATTTCTGTAACTGCCTATTCCATCCATTCAGTTCCTCTTGTAATACGACTTATTTTCAATGTTAACTTATGAATTCATTGCTGACTAGTAATAACCATAGTCAAAGCATTCTCAACCCTAGTTTTAAAATCTGAATAAGATTCATTTAAATGTTAAACATAGGTTGAATGTCTTTTTCCTTGTAAATTGTCTGTGGCCAATTAAGAAACTGGGAAAATTCGCAACGTCCAATATTATACTCTTTATCGTAATTCTGGTAAGAAATGAAAAGGATGATTCTTGTTTTACTAAAATGCATGCTGTCACCTTGTAACTGCAAGTTAACCTCATTAAATTTAATAAATAAATCCGTTAAAAGAAGGTTTAAATCTGGTTTCCATCCAATTAAATTTTTTTTTTAAATTAAATGCATGATCCCGTAAGCCACTATCGTAGATCCCCATGGACACAAATTATTTTTTTGCTGATGTGGACCCCTTACAGGTCGCCATTGACTCCTGGGGGTTGATATAGACCACTATGGGTATCACTGGGTTAGAGCATCTCCATGTGATGTGGGAAAGTAGATTGATATCATTATCTATCTTGTAACTGAGTGCATGTTCTAAACATTATCTTCTTTATGGCTCGACAGTCCTGGGTGGGCCCTGGCCTTTTTCAGGCATTTCTACTTTTGGCATCCGTTTTCCAGTATTTGACCTTTAAAATATTTAGGTCTTTTTCGACACTGTCAATCCATCTTAACACAGGTCTGCCCCCGAGGTCTATTTCATATGGGCTTTGACAGAAAAATTTTCTTGTAGCAACGATCTTCTTTCATTCTATCCAGATGACCCTCCCATTTAAATCTCTGTAGTTTGATAAATTGTACAGTATCAGATTGTTTGTAAATTTTGTAGAGATTCAAGTTAGATCTTCTCCGTGATCCATTCACTTGGATCCCACCAAGAATGCTGTGTAAGATCCTTCTCTCGAAAATTCCCAAAGCTTCCTCATCACGTACAGTCAATGGTGAAGTCTCTGATGCATAAGTCAGGACCGATCGTATAAGACTTCTGTAAAGAAGCAATTTAGTTCATAATTTGAGAACTGGAATTTAAATAACTCTTTACGGCATAAAAACATCTATTTGCAGCAATGATTTGTTTGTAAATTTCTGGGGCCAGCTCATTTTTATTATTTATCTTGATTCCCAAATAAGTAACACTGTTAACTTTTTCAAATTATAATTGCTAATTTCTATGACTAAGTTTCAAGTCAGACTTAGTTTTATTCTCGTTTACAAATAAGTTAATTCTTTTAGCACTTTGTTCTAATGCCATAAATACCTGCTTAAGAGCTGGTACTGTTCGGTTAATAATGCCAATGTCATCAGCATAAGCCAGTATTTTAACTGACTTATTAAAAATGTTTCCCCTAATATTCATTTTTGAATCTCTAATCTTTTTCAAGTACTATGTTAAACAGGAGGAATGCCTATGCATCCCCCTGTCTCACTCCATTTTTCTCCTCAAACTAAACATTATCTAGGGTTTCAGTTTCTTTGTCATCATCTCTGCATATAATTTTAGTACTTAATATTGGCTTTAATTTCGGAGAAAGATTTTTAAATTTTGGTTTTGAAGTTGCTGTGAAAACCACAATAAATCTGGATGAGAACCAATCAAAGGCTCAATACTGTTATTTGTAAAATATGGTGGAAGAGGTTTGAGACAGAATAAAGTTAATATTCTTGTTTGTCAAGAATTACCCTGGTCATTTTATGCTAGTAAAAGCTTATTGGAGAATTACTAAGAAATTAGCCAAATCAAAATAATTACTTAAATATTGTTAAATAATCATAACAAGAATTGTAGTATCTTAAAAAAACTATTTATTATATCAAATGAAAACAAAGATGTAGTCAATATATTGAGGTGAAAGAATAGACCGACATGAATATCTGAAAGACATTTGTATAAATATGAAAAATTCAATGTGTTGTTACTTATTCAACCTAATTGACATTAACATCAGATCAAGGCCCCCAAAATTCATCACAGCAAGGAGTTAGATTAGAAGTTTCAAAACTTTTTTGTCTCAAAGACCTCTTACCATGTTTTTCGGTTTGGGGTAGACCCTTGCTCACCTAATACTAAATTTTTTACAAATTTATCAACTTAAATGTCTTTTTGACAGCTGGTTCTACTACTTACTTTAAAAAGAACTAAATTTCTAATTGTTTTGAAATACAGTATTTAAAGTTTAAGAAACACATGTTGATTAATTAAACTAAAATTAAATTAATACATAAAATAACAACTACAAACAAATGCTTTCAATAGGAGGAATAAATCTAGAACCGTACTGAAAATGGTTCTCACTAGGAAAAGCAATTAAAAACTTTCTAATGATATTCCATTATTCAAAACAAATAACAGGTGCTTTTAAAGTTAAAATAACTTCTTTTTTTTTTCAATGTAACCATATGGATTCATTATCCACTGTGGTATTACCATAATCAAAGCATTCTCAAACCTAGTTTCAAAATCTGAATAAAGAGCATTAAAATGTTGAACGTATATCAAAACGTCTTGCCAGATTGTCTGTGAGAAATTGAGAAAATTCGTGACCTCCAATATTCTTCTTTAGCTGAATTCTGAAAAGAAACATTAAAATAGACCTTGTTTTATATAAAAAATTTATGCTGTCACCTTGTAACTGTAAATTAACATTAAATTTTGTAAATAACTGTGTTAAATAGGCAAAATCTGACTTCCATGTGACTAAAAAAATTTTTTAAATTAAAGCCACGATCTGGTTTAATGAGAGCCACTATCATATACCCCCACTTACACCTCATGGATCCCTAAATTATTTTTTCGCTGACGTGGACCCCCTTGCAGGTCATTATAAACCCCTGGGGTCTATATAGACCACTTTCGGAATCACTGGGCTAGATTAACACCTTTTGTTAGTTGTAGCTTTGAGCACCATACAGGAGACAGTGCAATATGGCTCGGTTCCATTCCAATTTTGAGGAGAACACCCTGGGGGGGTGAGTCGGGCCTCATCACTCTTCTCCTTTTACCGATCTCACAAGAGGACTTGCCTGCTATTTAGAACAGCCCCATGCCACAAAGGCAATATACATTTACAAACATCCAGGCCTTCTCTGAAATTCTAACCTGAGCCCAACAGCACAGCAGTCGGTTCTACTAACCACTACCGGATGAAAAACTAATGTAATATTAGGAGGTAACCTTTCAGAAATAAATAGTGTGTTAGGCACTGGAGTAACATTATCAGCAATGTAATAATTGAATTAGTATATTCGATGAACTAAATATTAAAAATTGAGGTACATATTTTAAATTCTCTTGAACTGAATGGAAAATAACACATTTCAAAATAAATATGGACACAAAGAACGTGAGGAAGAGTTGTCATTGAAAGCAAGGCTTTGTGAATATTCAAACACATTTTCTAACAATATTTTGCTTTTCATGTCCATATAAATAAAATGTCCAGATTGAATGCAGTAGAAATGAATGTGTTACAAAATCTAGTCTGAAATCATTTATTTGAAAAAGCATATGTATTAAACATTTATGAATAACTTTTGAATGGATTGAAATTTCAGATTGCATTTTTGTATATTTGCAGACAACTGAATTATAAAGATAAATTTTATATCAGTATGTTAAAAGATTGGAAATTGCACATAAATATTCCAGTAAGAAATTTCTATAGTTGCATCTTTTAAAATTTAATGCTAGATTTTTTACAACTAATACAATTTAAAACATTTTTCTGTGCTTAAAATTTCATATCAATATATAGTGGGACCTCTATTTGATGAAATTGCTTAATCCCGAAAAAAAGTATGTTATATGAACATTTTTTAGAGGTTCATCTTAAAAAAGTAATTATTCACACTTTTATAAAAAAAAATTAATATCTATTCATTTCATATATCTTACCCATCAAAAAGAAAGCTGCAAGAAAAGAAAAAGACACTGTCCAGGAATGCACTGTATTTTCAACTGTTAAAAATAATTTGATATTAAAACTAATGAAGTTTTAACGACATCTTCCGATTTTAAGCCTACGAGTAATTTCAAACATACATTATTATATAATCAGTAGTTTTAAGCATACACTATACCACACGCGTCTTTAAATTTAATTATTGATAAAAGTCTGTTAGTTTCATTTGAGTTTGAAAAATTATCGCCGTTTCATTGCTCTTGGTGAGTTAGGCACCTGGTAATACCACCTAAGTCAATGATCACCATAAAATGTGTGCTAAAAGAGTGAATAATTTGAAAAATGTCCTGAAATATTTATAATAGAGAGAAAAAGTTCGTTATATGGAAAATACGCTTCGCTATTTGGAGATTGTTTTATAAAAGAAATATTATAAATCTTAGTTCCAGGAAAAGTTCGTAAAATAGAGGTTCGACTGCATTTCATTCTGTCATTTTCAATAGAGAAATTTTAAAAAAAAATCAATTGCAGCTTTATTGTACAACTTGGAACCCTATGCGGTTAAGTCCATATTTTCACATTTTCTGATTTTTGTGAATTTTAATGGAATACTCATCCTTATTGAAGGATTTATTCATTTTATATTTTAGGCTGTGCAGCCCCCCTCCCCCCTTTATATGTATATAGCTTCCGAATATGTAATAATTTCAGAAGTGATTGTGAACAAGTCCATTTTCTAACAATTTTTTGGTACTTCTGTATTATCGGAACATATTGGCGACATTATATGAAACGAAGCCCCTAGTTGCCAATTCAGTGTGTACGACACGTAGGAAATATGGGTTGCCAACTTGGCGAGTTGCTAATAGAGTTGGCGATGGTTGCTATAATACGTAAGTACTAGGGATGGCGATCTGAGATCGATTTCTCGGGCCAAAAAATCGATATTCGATTTTTTCTGTTTTGGTAAAAACCATAAAATATATTGGGATATTAATAGCCTTTGTTCCTCTATATCCCACAAAACTAAACGGATAAAATATATTTACTATTAGTTGAATGTACTATCTTTAAAACCCGTAATATTACGGTGTTGGCGGTTAAAGAGTTAATTACTCAAAAACTCGCGAGATGCCTGCGTGCTTAGTTTTTTTTTTGCCTCTCTTTAATAAATAAAAACAAGTCACGTTTGTAATCTTTGACTTTTTGTATTTGTTGATGTTGCGTCATTTGTTTATGCCTTGATTGACCGACTGTCGTAATGTAGTGTGATTAGCGAAATAAATATTTATTTTTATGTAGTTTTTTACGGAGTAATAAGTAATTGAGGGTAAATAAATCGCTGTAAGTATCGTGGGATCATTTGTTCCTTGTGAGCACTTTTTTTCCGATTGCCGGCAACATCGCAAGTGATGAACTGAACCACTTGGATCCCAGTAGACTTGACAGACTATTCTTTTTAAAAAATTTAGATTTTAAGCATTGGGAACTATAAGCTGTATTATCTATTTTCTAAACTTTTTAAAGTAACAAATACATTTAGAAAATAAATGGCTTCTTTTATACCTGATATTTTGACATGGTACTAAAAATAATTGTAATTGTCGAATTCCCTGAACTAAAAAAAATTTCTTGATTTTACTGATTAGAGATAGTTTATTATGGCATCTTTCTTGTTTTTCATAAAATGGATTTACATTGTAAATGCAGACTTGAAAGAAAAAAAATCGATTTCTTAGAAATAAACCTCGATTTTTTTTTTTTTTTGTGTGAATCGTCAAACACCATTTACGAACAACAGCTCGTTTCACGATTGAAGTTCTTTCATCCCACTGAGTGGGACATAATCCATATCAAGGGCGAGTGAAGTTCTGTTTCTTCTCCCTTCGGTCAGAAGCAAACTCGGTTTGCTGGTCCTCAGCCACATATAGTAGGTTACGATTCGAATCGATTTAAAAATCGATCTTTTTCGGCAAGAATCGCCATCCCTAGTAAGTACCCAATTGTTTTACATAAACTTGTAAATAAAAACCATTATTTTGATATTTATCGGTAACACTGGAAAAACAAATTAAAAAGAAAATGACTATACTATTTAGAATTGTTCAAGGATTAAATTCACAAGAAATGTCATTGTGTTTAACTAAACACTTATGTGAAATTATATGCAAACGATCTTCTAAAAATTGGAATATTCAGATTTGAAACAAAAATGAAAACAATAAAGTTTTCTGAAATTGATTCAGCATGAATGAAAGCATAAAAGCTGAAAATGGGCTTAAATTTTTAATGAAGGGGGTATAGTTATCTGTCGAATGATTATTTTATAATTATGAAAGCTCATGTGAAAAAAACGATCCTATAATCCTAGCAACTGACATAATAGTTCAAAATAGTAAAATAGAAACCTTTTCAATCGAGTTTCTTTGGAAAAAAAAAACGAGCCTTATACAGTAGTTGCATATGATGTTTAACATCTGACACGTTATCGTGGTAAATACGCAATAGTAATTTAAATTCTGAAAAAAAATGAATACAGTATGATTGGTAATAATTTTCTATCGAATAATTATACTTTTAATGAAAATTTTGTTTAATTAACACAAGGAGTAATGCAATTTTATGTCAAAAATAATTATTCTTGTTCAATTTGGGGAAGAGCGGAGATAATAGACATATGATAACTAAAATATGACACATATACTTATGGTTTCAAAGTATTTAAAAACCGTTGAAAAACAGCATCAATAACAGTACCACTGTTACTTGTCGAAACATTTTGATTTGTGTTCATTTAGAGCTTGAGTTCATCATTCAAAAAAAGCTATGAGTGGCTCAGCTTTTGGCATACTGATGTTAAAATTAAAATCACCACTCAAAATCATGGGAAGCGAGTGATAGTTTTTTGTTTGTTTGTTTTTTTAAATAGCAGAACCATCTTCGGTATATCTCTTTAAGACCCGAATTATTTTTGTCTTTAAATATTAAATTCTTCTGGTTATTACTATATAGACCCCAATGACACTGGGAAAAATACTAAAAAAATTCCCCCGCCCCCCCCCCCCCGGAACCAAATTGTTACGTTGATCGGCGTTCAAGGATTTTATGGAAAACAGTCACAAAGAAAAATAACAGTTATTTAAGAGCGATGAGAATTTATTATCGCGCGGAAATCCAATTCTTTAAATACAGGATTCCGCAGCAATATTCACAGAGTAAATCTCCAAAGGTCTTCACACTTTCAACAGCAATCGAACACAATTATCAGTGTTTAAAATACACGTATTGTAACGTTTGAAAGAATAACGGTAGCTTTATCTTGGTTAATTTAAATATTGAATTTATTTACGTCACAACTATTGAGTATTATTTACAGAATTATACATTGAAGTTATTAAAGAGTCCAATATTTTGTGAGAGGAGGAATCCTTTTGGCCACCGCTCCCGAGTAAGTTCAAAGCATCTCTCTCATCCTCCGGTCAGAGGAGTTCGATTCCTCGGGGGTCAAAAACGGGGTTGCGAGGTCAGCCACGCCTCCAGCTTTTATCTGCAGCTGTAGGATGCACGTGTGTATGTTGGTCCGATTCTTCGGGGGTCAAAAGAGGTGGCGAGATCGGCCACTCCTTAGCCCAGGGGTCGGCAACCTTTTGAGTCGGAAGAACCAAAAATTACAAAATTTCAAAGTTTTTAAAGAGCCACAAAAATTTTTTCTTGCCAACAATAAATAGTACTTGCATAAATAAAGTTTTTTGAGATATATATAAACAAAAAAAAAAACACCGAATCTATTTATTCATAAGAAAAAATATCTATTCATATATAAGTAGTGTTTTTCACAACAAATTAGATAATATATTTCTGGCATTATTAGATAATTACGTATTATTTAAGTAAAAAATTAAAACAATTAAACATTTACTTACAACACTAACTTGTAATAACAAATCAATAACAAATAATTGAGCAAACAAAGTCAATGGGAACGATGGCTTTGCATGGTTATACTGAAGTAGAAAATTTAAACCTTACTAAGCAATGTAACTTGTATTTAAAAATAAAAAAAAATAATAACATACATTTGAGCAAAGGAATTCAATTGGAGCGTTGGCTTTACATGGCCTTAGAAAGTTTGGAATAATTTGGATCATAACTTGTTGCTTTAAGTTTCAAACACGACTCTAAATTGGAAGACTGGCAATCTCGAAGACTATTCTATGCGTCGAATATAAGTGCCTCAACTCGCGGCATTACTTTTAAAGCTGTCAACTTTTGTTGCGTTGCGTACAAACATTTCTGGACCTCCAACTCTTCTATTTGCTTTTCAACTGTGTAAATTTTACACTCCACAAAGCTTTACTTTTTTAATCGATTAATTACATTTCTAGAGATCCAGTATCAATTCCAAATGGCTCAATGTCGATTTCGATACTATTTATGTTGAGAAGATTTACTATGAATGCTAGAGTGGTTTTGAATTGCTCAAATCTGTCAGCAAATTCATCTTTAATTTTTTTTAGAACTTTTTTATAATTCATGTCAAGAGTAGCATTGTTTTTATCGCGATATTGTTTTAGAAATTGAAAATGAAGTAATTTACCGCTCTGAATATCTTCTGCTATTTTTCTTCGAAACAAACCAATTCTACCAAAATATAAGCTGGGTTTCCCTTTCCTTGCAGTTTTAGATTCACACACACACACACACAGCTCATTTAATTTCGCTGTGATATCCACCATAAAGTAAAATTTTTGCAACCATTTGTCGTTCTCTAATTCTGGGTGATTAATGCCTTTTTCATTCAGGAATGTATTTCATTCAAACACAAAGCAAAACGTTTCAACACCTTACCTTTGGAAAGACATCGCACTTTATTGTGAAGAAGGGGTTCGCGCGCGCGGAATATTGAGTCTCCATTTCGCTTAAGGTGCCTGACTAGTTGCGAAGACATTTTTTTAAAATTTTGCTGAAAATTTATTTTTAAACTCATTTTTTGTTTAATTATAACTGAAAACTAATAAAAAAGCAAAAAAAAATTTCTTTCAATGTATTTTTTTTAAATATGGCCAATTTTAGGTTTAAATTAGACGTTATTTGCACGTTACGTTAAACATAGTAAAATAAATTCTAATGCATAAAATTTTAAAAAGCCCATATAATTTTACTCAGAAAACAGTTACTGATGAATTGACCTAATATCTTTGAAAATTTTTAATTTATTACTGAACTAGAGGTCAAAAAGTGCACGCAATGCAAATTTTTCAAATATTTCACATTTATCACACAGGAAAAAAATCATAAAAAAGATAAACATGCTGTTTTTTCTTAATCCCTACGTCACAGCATACATACTATAATAATGCACAATTATACAAAATTTCAGACAATTATCTACAGAACTTTTTGAGATATCATGCTTACCGTGTTGTAAAATATCAAAAAATCTGTTTCAGAGAAAAATGCATTTAAAGATTTAAAATTCAAAATTTAAAAAACTATACTGCTAAAAAACCCTAAAACCTCTATATATCAAAAGAACAAACTTTTTAAAGCAATTATGAATATTATATACTTTCTTCAAACTTTTATCTTTTAATATCTTTAACAACTTTATAGTGTCAAAAAGCTTTTTCTTAAAGTCTAAGTACATAGTTTACGAAATACAGATTAGACATATAAAAAGCACTTTAAAAAATCTTATTGCATTAAAAAATAAAAACATTTTACATAGAAAAACAAATATATATTCTTCCATATTATTTTAGAAGTTAAGAAATATTAAATACAAAATATATTTGTGTTGTTTTAGCAGTAAACATTCACGAAAAAGCTCTTAAAAAAATATTGTTTATCACAAAGGTTATCATAAATTAGAATAAAAATCATGCAAAGAAGTACTTTAAAACCCTCCATATGAATATACTAAGCCTTCTGTTTTTTCATCCTTAGTTATTTTGGTTTTTCTTGCTGCTTTTCTTTTTTTTCGAGACAATTTTGCAATCGGTAAAGAGTGTCGTAAAGATGTTGAAATCCGTTGTTTATCAAATTTAAGTAATTCTTGAGCAACACTTTCAGGAAGGGAACCATTTACATTTCGAATTAATGATAATATACCAGCATAACCAGAATTAAAAAGTATTAGAGCTAATAATGCACCCAAACGAAATGTTTCCAATCCAATAAATATATTTTTGGGAACAATATTCCACAAAATGTTGTTAAAACTTTCGTTGCAATTCTGTGTCTTACCATGAAGACATTTTTTCAACAAATTTTCATTACACAGTTTTAGATATGTAGGCTTTATTTGGTTTATAATTTTATTAGGAAGTCCTAGCTGAATTTCTTTGAGGGGACTCCCTGCTGCTTTGCCCTTTGGTAACGACACCAACTCTCAGATCCTTCAGGACACTGTCCATGCAATGGATTATTTTTTCCAGATACACAGTGGAAAAATGCAGCTATTACACTACTCATCATCTTTTGTAGATTACCTACATTGCTTCGAATAGCTATTCCATAATAGTTCTGAATTCTGTCAATTAATTTATCAGTTAATTTATTTTTCCCTCCCAAACCTTTCATCGTTTTTTTTAATTGACGCAACCTCCCCCCTACACGTTTCTGTACATGGCCTATACACTCGAGTTTGGTTACTGTATTAATTCCATAAAAGTTTTTAACAGATTCATATCCTTTCGAGTCCCCATCTCCGTAGTATTCATTGTACTGCACATCCCTTACATTTGATCTCTCAAGTATACGGTAGGCTCCAACGACTTCCATGTTCCCCGCAGAACCTTTATAGTTCGAACATAAATGTTTTGATGATTGGCTATTGCCTTTCGCGCATATGTGGCAATATTGCGTCATAACTTCAATGTCTAAAATTTTACCGGTGTCAACTGATATGGCACTTACACACCCATTCAAAGATGAGTAGCCTCTGCGTTGCCAAGTACCATCAATAGATATTCCACATTTAGTGAAACTATTTGAGCCTTTGATTTCACTCAATGCAGCGTTGATGTTTTCTTGAGCAACACATTCAGTTGCTTTCAACAGTTTCTTTTCTTGATTGCGGAAAGCAAGTTTTGACAGGAAAGGTAAACCGAGGAAAGCACATAACTTTTTGCCAGCAGAAAATCCTTTCCCGATTATCCTTAGCCCCAAAACAATTGAAGAGTTTATAAGACAAGAACCTTTCATCTTCTCTGTCGTAGGGAAACCTTTAAAGAAGGAGCAGTTTTTGCACTTTAGGTTCATATGTGAGCATAATCCACTGACAGAGTCTTCTATAAGTTCCAAGCCCTGAGAATAACAGTCAGGGCAACAAACTATGG
>BMAV01011412.1:0-12320 GCA_019973955.1 Trichonephila inaurata madagascariensis | reverse complement strand
AAATTGTGAGTGTTTACATGGATGACGTTATTATCGGTTCCATCATTCACTCACCATGTTGAACTTTTAAGGAAGTTTTTCGTTGTTAAAGGATGCAGGATTAACATTAAATAAGGAAAATGAAATTCGCGGCGATGAATTGAAATATTTGGGATTAATTATTAGAAAAAAAGGGAAATTTAAAAACAGATGAGACAAAGGTTGGAATACAAGAGATGAAACCACCCCGTAACTCAAAAGAGGTATCTAAGTTTTTAGGTATGTCCCAGTGGTAGGGAAATTTTTAAAAAATTATGGGATATTTGTGAGCCATTTTTATAATTTTAAAAACGAAAATTTAAAAATTTGTCTGGTCCATTGAACCAAAAAAAGGCTTTCGAAGAGGTCAAGGAGGCGGTAAAAAAAAGCGCCATTTTTAAAAAATTCCCAAAATTTTCAGGAACCATTCGAGTTATTTCAGATCCCGTTCGATTGGTTTAGAGCAGCCAAACCAAAAAAACAGCCCAGTGTATTTGGTCACGACACCGAACAACGCAGAGGGGAAATTTACACAGTAACCGAAAGAAATGCCCGGCAGTAGTATGGGCGTTGAACAAATTTAGAACATATTTGGGAATATTCCCAAAAAGGATAACAGATCAGCCGCTTTAAAAGCCTAACACATGGAAAAAATTTATCGAGTAGGATGATTAGAGGGGCACCGTTAGCAGAATTCAAATAGAAGGGGAACAAAGGGGAACTCAAAATGCAGTGGCTGACATTTCAAGGAACCCAAATTAATAGTATAATTGGTGATAAAATTAATTGTGCCTAATCAAAATTTGGTACTTACTTCGCGGAACAATTAATAGAAACAGAAAATGCCCCAAAAATTAGGTCATATATATAGATATTTAGAAAACCCGGAAGATAACTCGGTTAATGCAACGATATGTGAGAATTGGCCCCAGATTTGTTAAGGGATTTTTTTTTATGCGAAACACGCAACGTCATTGGGTGAAATGCGTATACATTCCAAATCTTTAAGGAATGAAATAATGAGAGAATTTCATGAAACCAAAAGGGACACGTGGGCAATTTAAAACGTATCATAAAAATTCGGGACGTTTGTTATTTCCCGTACATAAAAAATTTATTGATCAATATGTCCTACATGCCATATGTCCCGAATAACTAAAAAAGGGTTACCAGCTGGTCGGTTAAATCCAATTATATCAAATTATCCGAATGAGATAGTGACGTTAGATTTATTAGGCCGTATCCAACGAGAATAAACGAAACCCGCATATTTTATAATAACGATCATTTCAGCAAATGGGCGAAATTATCCCCTTTTAAAAGGCCTATCTCGTATAATAGCGGGTATTTTTTTTTATAACCTTTATATCGCGTTATGGAGCCCAATAAAAATTTAATAAGTGATAATGGTCCCCAATTTTTTCCGAGATTTTTGACACTTAAGGAAAGATTGGGATAAGGCATGTGAAGACTGTTGCATATCGACCACAAGCAAATCGGGCTGAAAGAGTTAATCGAGATATAGTGCAAATGATTGCAAATTACGTTAAGATCAACATGATACTTGGGATCAATTTCGTGAGTTTGTTACGCTATTCGGGACAGCGGTGAATGAAACAACGGGAAAACACCCTGAGTTATTTTTAGGTCGAAAAAATTTATTAAAAACCATTTCAAAACTAGTTATGATATCGGAAAGTTTTTCAAAAATTCAAGATATACAGAAAAATTTAAAGAAGCTGGACAATGAAAATTAAACAAGAAAGGTGGGAAAATATTATAATAGACGAGAAAGGACATAAAAAAAAAGGTAAATGATTGTTTTATTAGAAACACACCCTGTAAGTTCAGTGTAACAAAGTATGTGCTAAATTTAAACAAAAAATTTTAGGACCTTATAGAGTCTTTGGGAAATTAGAACTTTTTAAAAATATTGTAATATGGAAATCGGGAAAAAAAATTAACAGTTAACGTAGATCAAAAAAAATATATCGTCATAGGGAAATTTACGAGGTCGAATTAGGGAAAAAAGGTATCCCTAGTATAAGATCAAGTTTAGGGAAAATAGTACTTCGGAAAAGTACACCAAGGATTAAATGAGTCACAATATGGGAAAGAAAAAAACTGCGGTAAACGTAGGTTGAGGAAAAGGGGTTGGGAACCAATCAAATCAATAAAAAAATACAGAGAGGGCCCATAAAACAAATCACTGGTCAGATCACTACCTAGTTCAGTAGGGGAAAGAAAATAAAAAAAAAAGGTTTAAAAAAAAACCAAAGGGATTAAAAGATCAGGTATATCGGGGACAAGTGGACCACAAAGGAAGTGGCAAAGAAAAAGGGGGAAAAATAATTGTAATAATAAAAGACAAATGTCACCAGTACTATTTCCAGAGATAGAAAAAAGAGCAGGAGAGAATCAACTGAAGTTCCATTTGAAAAGACTTATAATTTAAGGCCACGACGGAGAAATGTAGAAGAACCCCGACCAGCCGCTAGAACAAAGTTGGGAAGGCAAGAAAGGACGACAAGGAAAGTACAGGCCTCTACAACAAGAAATTCCAGTGCAAACAGGGAATGAAGAGTGATAATAATCTCATCGTTGAATGTGAACGTGGGGAGACCGAATATAAAAAATCAGGTTGTATTGTTTCATTTTTTGCGATCTTCCAAATTAACAAGTGGTCGAAAGAATTTGCCGCAAAGAAGGAAGTCTGGCGGTGCTTAAAAGTTATTATATTGCTTCAAACACTGCCAATGAGTGTTCATTTAATTTTGGAACTTTAATTTCGTTAAAAATTTTTTTCTGAAGAAGAAAAACATTTGTATTCACACATTTGTTTACTTCGATGTATGACCGTGAGATGTGCGAAAATTCCTCTTTGGTTATTTGTTATAAATGGTTTATTGAAAAATGTTTTGTAATTGTGAGCAATATGTGTATATATGGCGTGCTTGTTGTGGCCGTTACGTAATATGAGGCATCTGGTTCAGGGAAACGCGGCGTAGTCAGGGTAATTCAAATACATTAATAACGATGCTGCGCGGCTCATTGGGAGTTTTTGTTGAAACCAGATGTAGGGATGGAGAGTACTTATTGTGATATATAACAAATTATGTAAAATTGATTAATATTATGGAAATAGATACCAAATAGTTTCATTTCAGGAGACTGACCCTGAAAAATTCAAGTATAACTTCAAAGTAGTTCGTGCTGCTACAGTTGGCAGAAGTACCAGCTCCATATGCAGTGTAAGTTAGATTAAATTCGCGCACCCAGAATGGTAGTTTTTAAGTGTATAAATATTTTAAGTAACGAAAATGTGTGCGCGAGAGTAGTAAGTCACGTACCAAACAGTAATTAGTTAATCGTTGGCCTAGTTATTGGAGTAAAATTCTATTGTCACGAGTTTAAAATTAAATTGAATATTAAAAATTTAAGACAGAGTAAATGAAAATTAAAAGTCCACATTAAATTTGGAAATTATAAAAGTTAAAATTTAAGATTAAAATTGCAATGAAAATTAAAAGTCAAGATAGATTGAAATTATGCAAAGTTAAAAATTTAAGATTAAAATTGCAATGAAAATTAAAGTCAAGATAGATATTGAAATTATAAAAGTTAAAATGAAGATTTAAGATTAAAATTTAAATAAAACTCAGAAAAGCGAAGAAATTTAGAAATAGAGATTTAGACACGTAATTTATTAAGCGGCATTGAGAACCCTTAAGTAAATCACGTTTTTCTTTCAGTGGGGTTGCGGACGTTCTCGCGTCTTTCTGATTAACATGACTCCTATGTTCTTTGACGCCACGATAATGGCAAAACCTTTCCAACCCAATACCAAGAAGAGAAACGGATCGAATATGTAAATGAGATATACCATAAAAGGATAACGTGGCAAACCTAAAGATAACATAAGATAGCATAAAGCGTAAGTAGGCTCAGAGGGTTGTAGTGTGAATCATTCTGGATCAATAGCGACAGCATAGTGTGAAATTCAGGACCAAGAATAAGCAGTCAAGAATTAGCTGCCTGGTGGATCAAGAATCTTCTGATATAAAGTTATAAATTATATTCTCTAGGTCAAGGACCAAAACTGAAAAGGTAATATTAGATATTAGTAATTAGATAACAGGATTATTTAGATAATTGAGATAGAGTGATCTAATTGTGTGATCTGACTTAAATACGTGATTTACTTTGGCCCCTCACTCTAATTAATAATTGTCAAATTAGAATTTAAGTAAGTATTAAGGGTTACTCTTAATAAAAGTTAGGTATTAAGAATTACGTCTCCATCATTGATAATCCCACACCCTAGCTTACGCGGAACCGGCAAGACATGTCATCACAGATGGCTAAGGTTCAACAGATGCCCAATTATTTTTTATACTCTGCTCGTTAACATTTATAAACCATAATCAGTCGTACAACATCACAATTAAAACCACTAAGTTATTCATTGGGGAAAATGCACCATGTTCAAGAAAATATTTTTGAACAAAAGTGGTCGCGCCGGAACTTTGTCTATATAAACAAGAGTACCTTAAGATTCTTAAAAAAACGTTTACCATTCCGAAAAAAGGAGATATGTGATCAATTCATTTTAGCTCCCCATTAAGACTCCTGTCATCATATTGAGGAATCTCGTCAAGGTCATTGGTAACAAATAAACAGTTTCCAGAATTAACGATTTTTAGACATTATATGTTTCTCAGCATACCTCATAAAAAATAAATAAATCTTGGCCAATAATCCTTCAAAGTGCTTAATATGTTTATCCATGTATCATAAAAACTCTTCAATATTGTGAAAAAAAATGTACAACAGAATTATATAATTTACAACTTCCCCTAAAAAGGATGCAGATAAACATACCAGTAAAGTTCGAAAGTAAGCAAAGTGATATTTTATGTTAAAGAAACGTAATAAAAAATCTCATCATAAGATTACAGCAAAGCAAACAAAAATATTTTTTATTTAGTTATAGGATCAAAGATAGCAATGGAGCGTTCAAAGTAGAATCTTTATTTTGATGACCTTTTTTCACCAGATGATATATATAAATCATATAAATGTAAATTTGTATTTTTATTATATCAAAAAGTATTTTGTTTTGCTTCATTCGGTAAATTAATTTTTAACCTTTTTATTTTCGATATGCTCGCGCATTTAAGGGTTATCCCCTCTCTAGAGAAACACTGGTTAACTTTTTTTGTTCTGGAAGATGTTCTTTAAATTTGGAGAAATTTATCGAATAATCCCTTGCAATTCAGCATTTCAAATTTTTGCTGGTCTGCCATTTCGTTTTTCACATCGAAATCACTATTTTTTAAACTTTTCAAACCACCTGTAGCACTGCGCACGGCTCGAGCAATGCCACTGTATGCTTCTACAAGCACTTTTATGCGATTCGGCAGCATTTTTTTTCAGATGGTAACAAAAATTAATGCTGTCCGCAAATCGTGGTGGGAAAAGGCATAAAATTCGACATTTTCAACAAAAGAAAAAAAATACAATGCACGCTGAAACCTCGCCCAAATGAAAACCCAAAACATAAATATCAAAGGTCAAACTATAAAAATCACGTGTCAGGGTTTTTCGTATTGATTGCATATATGGTGGCGACATCTGAAAAGCAATCGTCTCTTTTGGAAATAGCCCACCTGGAAATTGGCATATAAATACATATACATTATTTTTAGTTGGGGTCGGAGACAAAAGAAAATAATGAATGAGAAAAAAAAATAATAAATTCTTACATAACACATACAAAATCGCAAACCCAAAAAGTATTTTCTTGCCGTTTTTCAAAGTTTTTTTTTCCCCCCGTAAAACTAGAAATGCTAATTCCTTTTTTTTGTTAAAAGATACGCTGTTCGTTGGTCTAAAATTTGTGTGTGGGGTTTTAACCCTTTTTTCAATTAAACTAAACCCCTTCTGTAAAATTAATTGTCATTCGATCTTTTGATTGGATCTAAATTTCTTCTATGTCTTTTTCTATTGCGCAAGCATTTCTATGAACTCATCAATTGTCATCTCTTGATTGTGAAAACTCCACAGTTCTTGAACGTCAACATTAGAAAATTTGAATTTTTTTGGGCCGGGAAAAATGGGGCCTTTTGAAGTTATCAATTTAAAGGGGCTCTGGCAATATTTCCGACTGAGTTTTAATGATGAAAAAAAAATGAATCGAAGAGTTTTGAAAATTGTGTAACTAGGGTATATATATATAAGCGTAAGTCGAGGTATTACTGCATTTACAAGTACGTTATACGAATCGTCACTTTCCCTCTATGCGAAACCCTATTAGATAAAGTTATTAACAAAATATATAAAAAAAGGAATTAAGTGATAGTATCAAATTGTTTGGCACATATTTTTCTTCGAATAACAACGAACGTAAAAAAAGTTAAACAAAGGAAACGACATTTAAATTTTCTATAAATCAAAACTACGATTTAAGAACAATTCGGACACTGACATTGAGGATTTATATGACATTTTTTTTTTGACTAAAAAATTCATTCAAAACAGCTAGAAAGTTAAGTGACTAAAATAGATTGTGCATGGAAAACAGAAACTTTTTGTTTTTCTTAATCTACGTTTTTTCTGAGATTAGGGATTTTTGAAAAAAAAAACCCGGGGCTTTTACTTTAATTTTTAAAAAAAGTTCCAAAACTTTCGGCTTCTACTCGGAATTATACGTAAATCTACATACATAGAGGAGTTTCTGAATATTTAACTAGTGTAAATAAAATATACCTAAATGAGAGAGATGGATCTGCTGTGTGTGTGAAAACTTTTTGAAATTTATTCGAATAAACTTTTTATTTACATTTTTTTAAACATTTTTATTTTCCATCGATATTCCACTATAATTAATAATCTCACCTTCGGCTAAAATAACAAAATACTAGTTTCAAAACAAAGCATAAAAGAATAACTGTATTTCGGAATCGTTTGATGAAAAAATCTCTCTTTGAAGAAAAGAATATAAATTTTAAACAAGTTTTATAAATAAACTGAACACTCTTAAAACATTTCCTCATGTGTATATACTAATGGAAAAGATTTTTATTGAATACACACAGATTTAATAATGTACTAATGAATTAAAAATTCAGAATATAAATAAAAGAAAAAAATAGTAAATAAGAATAAGTATAAAAAGATAAAACGTTACAAATAAAACTTCAATGAATATATAGTTTACACATATAAAAAGGCATACGATGATATGAATGCTTTTTCTTTCACAAAAATTTAAGAAAAATCAAACTAATTTTAAACTAAATTGTAATAATAAATAAAAAATAATTATAAGCAAATATTAATCTTTATAAAATATATAAATACTTTATATCTACTTAAACATTATAACTTAATCACTATTGATTTTTATTTTTTACATGTAAAATTACGATATCTTACTTTATAGATATTCGAATTCTTTAACTTTTTATAGCTGCAGTGTTAGAAGAGAAGTTGTATGTGTTTTTTTTTACATTTGCCATTTAGTGAACCCTTTAAAGGGAAACCATTTTCGTTCGGAACCGTTTTTAAAAAAAGGGATAAATGGATAATTTTCATGATATTTAGTGTCACTTAGATTAGAATACATGTATAAAATTGTTTTTTTAAGGGCATTAATGACAAAAAAAAATTTTTTTAAATAAAACTATTTTGGGAAAAACTTAACCCTTTGAATAACCCTTTTTTTAAAACGCTCTCCTTTTTAAAAAGTACTTCTACAAAATAATATTTTGCTTATATAAAGTAAAAAATTTTCCAAAGAATTCCCAAAAATAGGGTATTGAAAAAAATTTACATTTTTTCAGAGTTACCCCCAATTGAAATAATTATCGGCGTTTTTTTTTTTTAAAAAATTCCCCCTCTCCGTTGTAATAAAATATGGATAAATCCCCTTCTAAGTTATATATTTCAAAAAAATTTTGTTCAACCCTCTGTACAGAGATCTAAGCTATATACAGGCAAAAAATTTTTATAATAGAAGCATTTTTTTTCCCTAAAAAGAATGTTTTGAAAATTTGGGGCATTCTATGTTTTTTTTTTGTCAAAATTATCGTACTTAAAAAATTTTTTTATTGTAATAATGCTCTTAAAAAAATTTTTTATATATTTTTTTAATCTAAGTGACACTAAATATCTAAATGTTATTCTTTTATACGTTTTTAAAAATCACACCAACGTAGTCAATACCTTAATATATTTTTTCTTTTATTTTAAAATTATTTAAAATTTTCTTTGTTTTTCCCCCTTATTTCCGCGTTTTGCCATCTAGAATTAATATTTTATTTCCATTTTGCCGTCGCTGTAATTTTTTTTTTTTCTTCATATTGCTTTCTAAGGTAGAAATTCCAATTTTTCGTTTTGCCACAACAGAGCTGAATTTTTTTTTTTTCACTTCTTTTTTTTTTTTTTTGCTAACCACTGAATTTATCTCTTCCGTTTGTATCTCAGAAAAAAAGGGTTTTTTTTCCCTTTTTTTAAATAAAACAAATTGTTTTTGTCATTAAACGTATCGGAATTTTTTTTTAAAATGAAACGCGAGTTTAAATTTGATTTTTCTCTTTTTTTCTTTTTCTTAAATTTGTTTTCTGAAAATGAAAAAAAATTCCCCGTTTAAATTTTTGTTGTTTTGCTAATAATATTTTTAAAGCAAAGCTGGGGGTGGGTTTGTTTTAAATTTTTTAAATTAACAGATTGTCTGAAGAAATGATTTTTGTTCTTCAAAAAATTTTTTTCCAGTCAGAGTTCCTTTTTTGCTCATTTTAATAATTGCCTGCAATGAAATGACCCCGATTGAATTTTTAATACTAAAATCAAAAAAATTTTAAAAATTTTTCTTTTTATACTTTTTACATTAATTTTTTTTTGTTGTAGGAGAAAAAATGTTCATAAACTTTTTTTGTTTTTTTTTGAAATTTTTTTTACTTGCTTTACCCAAATTTAATTATTGTATAATATATCATGGATTTAAAATTTCGGCAAATCATAACCTTCCCCTAATTTTTTATTCCCAGTTTTGCATTGAAAATTGTTTGTTTGTTTGTTTTTTTTTACAAAGTAAAAATTTTAAATTTTGCTAATAAGATGGGGTTCATACTGGGAATAGGAATTTTTAACGAAAATTTTCTGATTGATTATTCTTGTTTTAAGTCCGAAATTATAATCAAATGATATTAACAACGTTTTTATAACAATTTAAGTATAATGCTATCTTTTTTAAAAATTTGTTATGTTCTATGAACAAATAAAAAACCCGGTGTTGACTAAAACTTCAGTTTTTTTTTTATAAGGAGAAAAGAGATTTTTAAACATTTTCCCATTCTAAAATTTCTCTTTGACATAATATATTCAGTCTTTAATAGTAATAAAATATTTTAAAAATCATATTCGGAATTTTGATTTTTTATATTTTTTTTAAAAGTTTATTTTTTTAAAAAAAAATTAGGTTTAAAAAACACATAAAATTTTAAATATGCCCCTTTTTTGCATGTAAATTTATTTTAACGTTTACATCCATATTCAAATTATGTGCATGAATTTAATTGTAGTTACTCCATATAGTTTTGAGTGAGTCTTATGTCTTTTTCCCTTTTTTAAAAAATAAATAAAAATATGCATTACAAAAAACTTATTCGAAAGTGTCAAAAAAAGTAAACACACAAAAATTTAGAGACATACGTATTAAAATCTTTTTTCTTAACATTAGGTAGTTGTTAAAAGGTGCTTTTCTTTGATTTTATTTCGAAAAAGATTTATAATAACACCCGTAGAGAAAGGATTCCCGTTTTGTTTATTATTTCTATCGACAGTATTGCTGAATCCGATAACCGATCTCGTCTTTTGGGTGTTCTAAAATAAAATTTTGGTTACGGGGAGGGGGACAAAGGAAATTAGGGGCAGAGGTGAATAGTAGAACTCCTTAGGTGTTCCCCCTTAATTTCCGCCCAATAAATTCGGAGAAAAAAAAACCTTCGAAATTCATGCGAAGTTTTATAAGTTAAATTTCATTTTCCCCCAACATTTCGTAGCTTTGTTGATATATTCGGTACTATGCACGAAGTTGGGGCGATTCATTGGTCAATTTTTTTTTTTATTTAATTTAATTATTTTAAAATTAAATAAACTTATTTATGAAAGGTTTATGAAATATTAAATGATATTTTATGTAATTATATTTTGTATTTTTTAAAGTAAAAGAAAAACTATATAAATATTTATATTTAAATTTATAAATATATTTTTATATTAATAAATAATATTTTATAATAAAATATATAATAAATATTAATGACATTATATATAAAAATTAGTTACAAATAGTTTTATAATGGGAAATAAATTATACTATAAATAAAATATTACATATAATATAAAAATAAGTTACAAAGCATATTATTAAATTAATTATTTTATAATTAATATAATAAAAATATGTCTTTTATATATTATTAATTTAATTATTTTATAAAATATTTAATAAGCCCTTTTAAATAATTTTAAATATTTAAAAGATTAATAATTATTTCAACAATAAATAATAAATTTAATAAATTTATAATAGTTTTAATAATAAATTAATCATTTCAATAATAAATTAATAATCATTTCAATAATAAATTAATAATTATTTCAATAATAAATTAATAATTTTAAAAATAAATTAATACTTTCAATAACAAATTAATAATTTTAATAATAAATTGATAATTTTAATAATAATTCTTATTAATTAATTTTAATTATTAATTATTTTAAATAATTTTAATCAATACTTTTTAAAAAATAATTTTAATTATTAATAATTTTAATTAATAATTATTTAAAATATTTTTTAATAATAATTTTAAATAACTTTAATAATAAATAACTTTAATAATAAATAATTTAAATAATAAATTTATTTAATTGTTTTTACTTTATCAAGTATAAAATAATTACATAAAATGTCATTTAATAATTAATAAACCTTTCATAAATAAGTTTATTTTATTTTAAAAATAATTGAATGAAATGAAAAAAAAAATTGACCGATGAATGGAACCCAGAGTATGTATGCGCATAGTATGCAGACGATATATCAACCAAGCTACGAAATCGTTGAAGGAAATTGAAATTTAGTTGAATAAAAGCTAAGCATGAATTTCGAATGCCTTTTTCTCCGAATTGACAGGCCATTCGGCGGAATTACATCGAGGGTTGAACACCCTAAGGGAGTACTACTATTACACCAAGTCTCGACCCCAAATGAATTTCCTTAGTCGTGCCCTCTGTTAGAAAAGTTTATTTCTGTAATCTCGCCTTACCTGCTCCTCTTCTTCTTCATCATCAATCTGGCAAGACAGCCTCTCGTGGGCCAGAGCCTTCCTTTGAAGATTCCTCCATAATGACCTCTTCTCGAATTGTACACTGAAGTGCATAACTTGTTATTTTTAAACTACAATACTCACCTTGATTTTTCTATACACTTTATTTATTTTGGCAACTGTGTCATAGCTTTTGCATCGCACTTAAAATTATTTTACTAATTATTAAAGCACAATTTAAATTAAATGAGATAAATTGTTTCTATTTATTTATCTTTGTTTTATATTAATATTTTTTAACTTTAAAACAAATAATTTTGAAACAGAAACTTTCTTCTTGTCACTTTTATCTGAGAGCTTATGCAACTGATAAGATATTTCTCTCTTTTGTTTAACTTTGAATGCTTATCTAAAATTTCATTTATTTGAAGCAATGCTGATGTAATATATTTTTTCATTCACCACCATATATGATGAAATATTTATCAAATAAGTTTTGACAGTTATAATTTATTTTTCAAAACAAATTCAAACTGCTTTAAATGGGGATTAAAATATAGAAGATAAATTATTTCCACCTTGGCAGTTGAGTACCCAAAAACTCATAGTTAATCTATCTGACGAACACAGCAACAGCCCTCACTACACCATTGCTCTTGATGTCAGCCATATTGTGCGCATGGTGGATGGACCGTTCTGCCAAATAAGGTACCATATCACAACAAATACTATCCTTGCACACCAGTCGATATCCGCTCCTACTATTCTGTCATTTGCATCAGAAGCATATCCGCAAAACGCTACGATTTGTTCTAAGTCAAAAGCGTTTGCTTCTGAAATGGGGAATTGAACGATAGGCACGAACAACCAATTGGTAAATATTATATTTACCGACGAATCACTATGGGATTGAAGCCTGGAGGTGCATAGGCTGAGGCTGCTTTACTGTTGCTTTATGCCTGC
>BMAV01011411.1:0-10801 GCA_019973955.1 Trichonephila inaurata madagascariensis | reverse complement strand
TACTACCGAGCCAAACAGCCATCTGAAGGATTTAACCGTTGCTTGAACGGAAAGATTTTTTTCCGAATTAAAAATATTGGGATAATATAATTATTTAGAAAAGTCATCCAATTGGCGATCTGGTTAATCGGCTACGTGTTTTGGTTTATTCTCATTTAATATAAGTTTGTTCAATATATAAGTAATTTTGTAAAATTTCTTAAAAAGAATATTAAGAATTTAAAAATGTCTCTTCTTTTGAGAATCCCACACCCCAATTCCTGCCCCACAACGATATGGTCGACGAAGACGACTATATTCAATGGCGGAACCGTTTTAATTTTAAGACTCTGGAGGGAAAAACGGGGGTATTTTACCAGAAATGTTTTCCGATCCGAGAAGGGACTGAATTTCGGGGCCATAGACAATCAAATAAAATTACGAAATCCCAGTGATTTAGATGTGTTTATTTGAAAGGTCATCCCCGGGGGAAGGGCCCGGATTGGTACAGATATTGGATCAGTTTTATGGGGATCCCGCCATGGATTTCGCCAAAAAGAATTAGAAAAAGTTTTTCCCCCCAAAAAAAGAAGAAAGAGTTGGGAAGGGATTTTTTCGGTAAGGGGAAGAAATCGGAAACCAACGGTTTTTTGTTTCGATTTGAAAAAAATTCATAAGGGCTTAGAACTAAGGATGTCGGGGGGAGGGTTGATCACTTTTTTTTAGATGAACCTAAAGTCCAGGACTATGGGAAGTCCGAAACCGCAGAACAGGGCACAACTTTTGAAATCAGCTAAATTTAAAGAGATGTTTCTACAAATTAAACGGGTTCGCAGAATGGGGCAAAGTGGAAAGACGGGGGCAAACGCGCATAGATGCCTAATTTTGATGCTAATCGCAGAAACTGGTGAAATTTAGGGGGCGTAACCCAAAAAATGGGAAAATTTTGAATATTTGAGAATGGCCGCGAAAAGTGGGTTTGAGAGTAGAAATGATTTTCAGAATGATGATCGATTTTCAACGAAAGGGGGGTACCAATTTTGAAAAGAAGATCAAAAAAGATAATTTTTTAGAGGGGGCCGCAGAAATAGGGGGGAGGAGAATTTCATGAGGCGATAGGATGCAAAGGGGGGGATTGAATGTTTTAAAATTAATAAGTTCAAAATAACAAAAGAAATTTAAGTGGGTATACCAATTTAAAATTTTCCGATATGTATATCACCCGGGGAAATTCCCTTTTTTCCCCATTTTTAAATAACACATTTTTTAAAGCGCTTTGGGACAGGGGCGGAGAAATATTATATGGAAGAAATATATAAAAATATTTTTTTTTAAACAAGTAAAAAAAAGGGGCCCGGTGATCCCGGGAAGGAGCGAAATGTCAAAAAAATAGGAATTGAGAAAATATTCGAATCAGGTAGTTTAAAAAAATTTGGTTGTTTTTGGTTGACGGGGGTTTGGAATACCCATGTATTCCTTGAGTTGATTTCAAAGTGGGGTCAAAGATTGCTTTAGACTTTGACGAAAATCGTTGAAGATTCCTGAGAGATAGAGAGGGTGGTTGAAACAGTTGAAGATGAAAATGTTGAAATAGATCTGCAAGACAAAGTTGGGGGATAAGCAAAAACAGGAATTACAAAATTTGTTTAGTAGAAATTATTTCAGACAAACCAGGTCTTTCTCATGTTTTATATCATGAAATTATACGGGATATTAGTCCACCAGTAGATTCCAGGCCTTACAAATGTGATAGGCAAAAGCAAGCGATATAGATTATCATATTGAAAAATGTTAAGGGGTCACTCACGCAGCATTTTCTCCCTATTCCGTACGTTAAAAATGACCAATTTTAAGGGAACATTTTAAAAAATTGGCATGTTGTACAAACATGAATTTTTGTGTGCATTCATTGTGGCTATTTTTATTATTTTAATGGGGAGCACTTTTCAAAATCCTATAGTTTATTTTTAAAAAATTCATATGTGGGAGTAACACGTCAAAATTTTTAAAAACATGAAAATCTTGTACATTTTAATCCATAAATATTTTTTGAATAATTTTTGACAATATCTCTCATTAAAAATATTTATTTGTATAGTATTAACACATGTGCAAAGTTTCAAGGTTATGTAAAATAAGTAGTTTTTTTCCTGCTAAAAATGTTCCTTTTGTGTTGAAATTTTACTTTTGGAGAAATAGAGATTTAAAAGTAAAACTACCATTAACTAAATGCATAACAGAATTATAACTTGGATTGCTGGTATCAACTGCAAGATCATCTTCTGTCTACATTTTAATTGTTTGTTTTTATTCTATCTTTGGTTTATTGTAAAAACCGCATATTATGCTTTCCTAACACACGCATAATCTACTTTGCAAATCGCTCTGATTTACTTGTAAAATCCAGGAGTTTGAATTGCTTAATACATCTAAAACTTCTCTCTTAATTTGGTAATTGAAGCCCTTTTGATTATAAATATATAGTTTCATTTACTATAGTTTTTAAAGTTTACAGCTGCACAAATACAGTTTTTGGAATTATACACCAAATACTATTTCCAAGTGTTCACTAATATTTGAGTTTTATCAAGCAAAGCATCTAGACAAAGTTCAAGATTAGAGACCCTAAAATACTTTTTTTATGCTATTCCTAATTGCACAATAGGTAAGTCGCTTATGCTTATATGTGTGTAACCTTCAAAGTATGGACACATATTGGTGCCCACACCACAAGTCACTTCCCATGCGGCATAAACCGTGTCATAGATTTAAATCTGTGAACATTTTATCAAAAATATAGCCCAAAATAGCTTGCCTTATGGCTAAAAATTATGAGTTATTTTGAACACAAAACATAGTATCTTTGCAATTTGTCTATTTCTGCATCTGTCAAGCCATTATGGCATCCTAGAGATTTTTTGTCCTCAAGCTTTTTGTCTTTTAATTTTGATTTTAACGCTTTAAGTCATGTCCCCATCATTTTCTCAACACAAACCATGACCAACATTATTTCCTAATTCTTTTCAATATTGACATATTCTGAGGTTTAGATTCCAAAACTGTTTTGTATGCGTTTTTAGAGTCCCCGGTATAGGAGTCCTAAATATTGGTGTATATCGTAATTTCAGGTAATGTCTGGTGGAGTTGATGGAAGGATATGAAAAAAATTAAAAATGCTATACATCTCTTTTAACTCTCCCATTCCCTCTTACTATTTACAATGTGTAACTGCTGAACACTCATCGATATGTACATTGCTGTTAAAAATTACATGAGCATTTCCTGCGACAATATTTCAGTATCAACAACTTTCCTTAGTGTTCAAACCAACTGCGGTAACAAAACCATTTATATAAGTGTATGGCTCCTTTTGCCACACAGGTACCACCATCGATAAATAGAATATTTTGGCATCCATTATTAAATGATATTGTTTCCGGCAGCAGCTAATGCCACAGACAATTTAGTTACTTTCTCTGTCGCGTTATTTAATGTATGCATGGAATGTAAACCAATTTCGTGTAGGTGACAAATTCATAACCCAAAAATATCATTTTGCAAAGACTGTTTACTTTTTTAATAGACCTCATATACCATATATGAAAGTCTATTGTTCACTTCATATAATTTGATCTTTTTATTAACTACTGTTTTAGTAAACTGGTATTAAGAAATGTTTGAATAAGACCAATAAAGTCACAAATATATACAATTTGTAGCTTAAATTTATGTGAATACCTTTGATTTTACATTTATTTATGTTATTAATGTTGTTTCAAAGCACAAGAAAACAGTACAATGTCAGCCATTTCACACAGAAACATTCAAATGAATCAAAAAGAAAACATAATTTTATTAAACTTACCTTAACTTTGCTTTTAAAGCTGAATTATTTTTTTGTTGAAATCAAATTGACTGTTAAGTGCCACGCTGAATTCATCGAAATTTTAGGTTTTTGTATGTTTTTCAAACTTTCGTTTTTTAAACATTTTATTATTTAACCAAGTTTTGAAAACGTTTTTAAAACATTTTACAGTTATTGTTTTTATTTTAAAACACTGGTTTCACACGATAGCAGAAATTGGGTTGTATTTAATGAGGTAAAAACATAGCATGCGGTTACCGTAAGTAAACAAAAACAGCTACAACTATTCACTTCAATTTCCTTCTTCCTCCTGAATAAGCTGCTGGATCAAAATAAATTTTGATTAATTTAAACTATTTGATAAGAAGTGAAAAGTAGCATGTAGTCTTTGTTTTGATTTGAAAGGGCGTGGCAGTCAGGGATTTTAGGGTTTGACAAATGTAAACAACTTTTAAAAAATATTGGGGTAAATACTTCTAATTCAGCTAGAGCAAAATTTAAATGTACGAAGAAAAGAATGGTTTTTTATTTTTCAATCAAAATTGCAAAAATCGATTTAATTGATTTTCGTGAAGTGACCCCTTAAGAGAAGAAACCATTGTTCCAATTCAACTCTTACTGGTCACTGGTTGTGTTATGTAAAGAAAAATAATGGGTTACCACCGATAAATTCGGAAGCATATAAATTTGCGGTAGACTATAGGAAACTAAATTCGATCACTAAGTACCCACAATACCCCTTACCGTTAATAGATGATTTAATAAACGAATATCCCCATACGACAATAATGTCATCTCTTGATCTAAGAAGTGGTACTTTCAAATGGCAGTAAAACCCCAGTGATATTGTTAAGACCGCATTCGTAGTAAAATTGGCACTACGCATTTCTGGCGTATACCATCTGGAGCTGCAGTCACGGGCGGGCTCCCCACCTCAAAAGGCAATTGACCTGATCCTGAAACCGGTGATAGGAAGTTTGTGAGTGTTTATATGGACGACGTAATTATTGCGTCTCCAACGTTCACTCACCCACATGTTGAGCATTTATGGAGGGTTTTTCGTTATTGCAAAGATGGTGATTGACATTAAATAAGGATAAATGTAAATTTAGGTGCGATGAATTGAAGTATTTAGGATTGATTATTAGTAAGGAAGGAATCAAAATGGATGAGACAAAAGTTTCGAGCCATACTAGAGATGAAACCCCCACGGAACTCAAAGGAGGTGTCCAAGCTTTTGGGTATGTCCCAGTGGTAATGCGTAATTCTATTAAAAAATTATTCTGATCTTTGTGAGCCCCTTTATAATCTTAAACGAAAATTTAAAAAATTCCTTCTGGTCCACTGATGTGCAGAAGGCATTCGACGAGGTCAAGACGGCCATAACAAAGGCGCCAGTTTTAAAATTGCCGGAGTTTCTAAAAAGCCCTTCGAATTCATTTACATATGCCAGTTCAATAGGTTTGGGGAGCAGTTCTCAATAAAGAACAAAGACCAGTTATATATTTGCTTCACATACCTGAACAACGCGAGAGGAATTATACGGTAACCGAAAGAGATTGTCTAGCAGTAGTATGGGCGTTGAACAAATTCGGAACATATTTAGGAGCGATGCCAAATAAATTTATTACAGATCACGCTGCTTTAACACGTTTAACGCATGGAAAAAATTTGTCAAGTAGGATGATCAGTTGGGCACTCAAATTAAAGAAATTTAATATAGAATGTGAACATAGACCTGGAACTAAAAATGCGGTGGCGGATATGTTATCTCGAAACCCGGTTGGAAGTATAATGGGAGAAAAGTTAATTGTACAATAATCAGAGATCTAGTACTACGTCGCGAGAACAGTTAATAACAGAACAAAAGCATAACCCAAAATCATATCTATATAGATATTTAGAAAACCCGGAAGATAACCTGTTAATGCGACGATATGTGAGAATTGGCTGTCCCGCTATTTCCGTCTAGCTAGTTTGTTGTTTTACGCGAAACACGCAACGTCGTTAGGTGAAATGTGTGTTTACATTCCAAAGTTTTAAGAAGAAATGACATCTTACGGAAATTCCACGACAAGCCAATCGCAGTCATTTTGGCAGATTTAAAAACTTATCATGAAAATACGGACGTTTGTTATTTCACGTATATGAGCAAATTTATTGATCAATATGTTTCTACATGCCATATGTGCCAAGTTAATAATTATAAAAACGCGTTACCAGCTTGGTCGATTAAATCCGATTGTATCAAATTATCCAAACGAGATAGTTATTGCTAGATTTGTTAGGTCTGTATCCTAAGCATCGAGAGTGAGACGTAATCGATATATTTTAGTAATTACCGATCATTTGTTAAATGTTGAAATTATACCTCTAAAAAGGCCCCGGCTCGTATAAGTAATAGTGAGTTATTTTTGATAATTTTTATATCGCGTTTTGGAGCTCCAATAAAATTAACAAGTGATAACGGTCCCCAATTTATATCCTAAATTTTTGAACATTTAAGGAAAGATTAGTACAAGGCATGTGAAGGATTTGTTGTAGAAAGCAAGCAACAGGACAGAAAGAGTAAATCGCGATCTAGTGCAAATGATTGCAAATTATGTAAAATGATCAACACGATACTTTGGGACCAATTTCTACGTGAGTTTGCTTTTACGCTATTCGTACAGCAGTGAATGAAACGACAGGAAAACCCCTGCGGAATTATTTCTTTGGGTCGAAAGTTGATTCCATTTCAAAAAATTAGTAATGGTTTCGGACGGAACTGAATTTGCAGTAAGAAATATTGAGAAATTGTTTGATGAAGCTAGACTAAAAACAAAAACTAAACATGAAAGATGGGAAAATATTATAATAGACGCAGGCGGGATGTACAAATTAAGGTAGATGACTGGGTCTTATTAGAGACACACCCTTTAAGTTCAGCAGCGAATAAGATATGCGCGAAATTCAAACAAAAATTTGAAGGTCCGTATAGAGTGTTAGAAGTAAGAATAATAATAATATTATATATGGAGGTCAGGAAAAAGGTTAACCGTCAATGTTGATCAAGTAAGAATATATCGTCATAGGAAATGTGACGAGATTGAGTTAGGAACAGGTCGCTCGGATAGTATTAGTTCACGTCAGGAAACGAGTAGTTTGGAAAACGTACATCGAAGATCAAATGAGTCGCAATATGGTAAGAAGAAAGGGTCTGAGGTAAAGCGTGAGTTAGAGGAAAAAGGATAAATCTTAAGTCAAATCAATGTGAGAAACACAGATAGGGCCGATAAGCGCGGATCACTTATCAGATCACTACCTAGCTCTTTTTCCAGTAATAAGACAAAATTAAAGAAAGCGCAGATAGAGTAGGAGATAAACGTCGATGGATCTTGGTCAGTGGACCACAAAGAAAGTGGCAGAAATGTAGTACCCAATAAAATAAATAAAAGACCATTGTCATCAGATAATATTTATATAAGTAGGAAGAAGAACCGGAAGGAAGCAGCTGTGGTTCAAGATAGAAAAATCTATAATCTGCGACCACGCAAGAAAAAGGATCAGGAGTCCCGACCGGCCAATGGAGTAAATCAAGTCAAGCTAGGAAAAGCCGAAGAGAAAACTACAGACCCTACATCAGGCAACATACGGGATCAAAGAGCACCCGAGGAATGAGAAGAGGAGCGAAAAGTAACAGCACCTTGTCAATGGAAGTCCTAGTAGGAGACAAGCCATAAAAATCAGGTTGTATTGTTTCATTTTTATGTTCTTTCCAACAAGTGGTCGGAAGAATTATTGCAAAGAAGGAAGTCTCGGCGGTGTTTAAAAGTTATAATCCAAGCAAAAGTTGACACTACAATGAGTGTATATTTTTTTGAACTTTTGACTTGTAAAATTTTTTCTCAATTGATGGAGAAAACAATTGTAATCATGCATTTGTTTACTTCGATGTATGACTTCGTGAGATGCGACAATTCCTTTGGTTATTTGTTTTAATGATTTATTGAAAAATGTTTGTAATTGTATAGTGTGATATATATATATTGTTATATTGTTCCATATTAATGTACATCTGGTTCAGGGAAACGCGGCGTAGTCAGGTTACTAACAATAACATTAACGGCGCTGCGCGACTCATTGGGAGTTTGACGGAACCAGATGCGGGTGTACATGAAAGTTTGTTGTAATTTAAAAAGTGATATATAATGCATAAAAATTGTGAAACATACTGGTATTATGTGAATATAGATTTTGCCAAGTAACTTAAAGAGTTTTTATTTCAGGGTGACAGACCCTGAATTCCAATGTGAAAACCCAGTCTCCAAGTCTCTTTGTAATCTCAAATGGATGGAACAACAATGGAAGATAAAATTGTATAGTAGTTTAAGATTAGTAATTAAGTAGAGTTAAGTTAGTTAAGGGTATGCGGACCTCGTTTTTTCCATCCAAGTCAAGATGGTTTTTCCCCGGTCCTCCGCTCAGATGAGGTATACCCACATATGTAAAAGTGAGAATATACCATGATTAAAATGCAAAACTGTTAATGTTGGTCTAGTTAATTGAGTAAAATTTATTGTGCCTGTCAAGAGTTCAAATTAAGGAGTAATATTAAATTAAATTTTAAGATGAATAATGACAATTAAAGTTTAAGTTAAATATTGGAAATTAAGAGTTAAAATGAGGATTCAAGGTTAAAATTTAAATAAAACTTAGAAAGTGAGGACATTAAGAAATAAAAATTTAGGCACATACTTTCTTAAGGGTCAGGTAGACCCTCGAATAAATCACGTTTTGCTTCTTGGAGGGGGTGTGACGGCTCACGCGTCCTTTCTCTAACATAACCTCTGTGTTCTTTGACGGCCAAGATTAATGGCAAATCTTTTCCAACCCAAATCCAAGAAGTGAAACGAAAGTATAGATGCAAATAAGATAGCCTTAAAAGGACAGAAGTTTTAGTAAGCGGGATGGCAATTTAGAGAAAGTTCAGTAAGGAAAAGGTAGAAGTGTAATTTGACGGCCTACCCAAGAATCAAGGAAATTTAGCATTACTAAAGGTCATACTATTGCACACGAACCCAACAACCGATCTGAAGGTGTGACATCTCTCGCGTTTTTCTTCTAACATAACTCCTACGTTCTTTGACGGCCACGATTAATGGCAAAACTTTTCCAACCCAATTCCAAGATGAAAAACGAAGCAACAATGCAAATAAGATACCCTTTTAAAAAAAGGATAGAAAGTTTAGTGAGAAAGGATGGCAGTCTTAAGAAAGCTTAGTGGAACATTTGGGAAGTGCGTTTAGACGGCCTACTAGGAATCAAGGAGACGCCCACCCCCCGCAGTATTTACAAGGAGCAACTATTGCGCACGAGCATATAAGTCCACCTGAAAGTATCAGGATCGTTGAGTCTTCAAAACCCAAAGGGAGGAGGATTATATTCTGAACGCTAGTAAATCATGAATTGAAATTAATAGGAGGATCTAATTAGTTATATTGATAAGTGATCTAATTGCGCGATCTGACTTAGTTAAACGGCCGTACTTTGGTTTATTCCTCACCAAATATAGGTTTGTTCATTATATAAGTAATTTAAGTTAATTCTTAATAAAAGCCATATTAAGAATTATAGAATGTCTCATCCTTCCGATAATCCCACACCTCTAACTTACGAGGAACCCCCACGACATAGCTATCGACAGATGGCTATATCACAATGGCGTCCGAATAATTATATAATTCTGGGTTAGGTAATGCAGGAGGATTTGGTATTTTACCTGAAATGTGTTTTTCCGGGTCTGAGAATGTCACAGAATTTCTTGAGGCTATAGATAATCAAATACAGTTACTTGAAATACCAAGTAATCTGTCATGTGCTTATTTGAAAAGTCATCTCAGGGGAAGGGCTCAAGATTGGTACTCAATATTTGGATCGGTGCTAGTGCAAGATACAGCCACGGATTTCGCGCAGCTCAAGGCTGAATTAGCGAAAGCTTTTCCCGCAATCAAAAATAAGAAAGAATTGGAGGCTAGGTTTTTCGCGTCACAGCAGGGAAGAAATCAGGAACCAATAGACATTGTTTACGATTTGCTAAAAATACATAAGAGTTTAGAGCTAAGGATGTCGCAGGCGGAATTGGTTGATCACATTTTTGTTAGACTCGAACCACAAGTCCAGGACTATGTAGAGGTTCGCAATCCGCAGAACACGGTACAACTTTTGGAAATATTGGCTAAATTTGAAGAGAGGTATTTTTGCAAATTGAAAGGGGTTCGCAAAATAGTGATAATGTGGAAAGACGGGGTCAAAACGCGCATAGGATGCCTAATTTTGATGCTAATCGCAGAAACTGTTGAAATTCTGAGGTTGGGCGTAGACCAAATAATGGCAGAAATGATTTTAGAGGTACAGTCGGTCAAAAAATATTATAAGCACCGGACCCCAATCGATTTTTACCATGTTTATAAAAATTCCCTTTACATTCAATCGGTAATTTGCAAATCAATCAAGTAAAAATTTTCATGATACCATTCCCCCTCTCTGAAAATTATAGAACATCAAATCATTTAAAATTACATTTAAAATTATAGAACATCAAATCATTTATTAAAATCATTTATATTATTTAAAATTGTTGAAATAATTTATTGAAATCATTTAAAATTATTGAGATTATTTAAAATTATTGAAATTATTTAAAATTGTGTAAATCAATTATTAAAATTAATTACCTTTAAAATTATTAGAGTGTTTTAAAATTATTAAAGTCCATTGAAATCAATTATTAAAATTAATTACCTTTAAAATTATTAGAGTGTTTTAAAATTATTAAAGTCCATTGAAATCAATTATTAAAATAAATTATTGAAATCATTAAAGTGTTTGAAAATTATTAAAGTCCATTGAAATCAATTATTAAAATTAATTACCTTTAAAATTATTAGAGGTTTTAAAATTTTTTAAAATTTCCCT
>BMAV01011410.1:126666-140296 GCA_019973955.1 Trichonephila inaurata madagascariensis | reverse complement strand
AAAAATTCGCAACAGTGAAAAGTTTTTTAACATTAAAGGATTAATTTTTATCTTTTAATGTTAAAAATTAATGAGTAATTAAAACCTTTTAAAAATTTTTTTGTGTTAAAAAATATTTTTTTTCCCATTTTATAAATGTAATACAAAAATGGAAGTAGAATTTCTTTTTCCTTAGTTTTTAAATTAGTTTTAAAATTAAAAAATTTCAAAATTTAAATTTAAACAAAAAATTTTGGGAAAAGGCAGTTTAAAAAAAAATTTTGAATTTAACCTGATATTTTTTTTTAAAAAAGGTTAAAAAATTATTATAATTATTAAAGCAAATTTCCAAAAAAAATTTTAATTATATTTAAAAACTTTAATTAAATATATATTTTTTTTTTTTTTATACACAGAAAAAAAGAACACATAAATATTAAAAATTTTAGTTTTTTTTAAAATATAGGAAAGACGGGGGGGTAGAGTCTCAGACTTACGCAATCTTTAATTCTGAGAAAACTGAGTTTTTTTTTTTTACCAATGACCTTTCAAATTTTCTCTATATACGTCTTCAGGGAAAAAAAAATTTTGTAAACCCCTTTTTGGGGTGGGCAAACATTTTACAATCTTAATTTAATTGGTGACTGGTCTCCGCGCAACCACGTTTTTCCCAAAAAAATTTTTCTTGAACAGCCCACTTTTTCCCCCTGAAAAAACGACTTAATTTTTCATTGTATTTTGTATGTCTCATTAGTTTTATAAATTAAAGGGCTAAAAAAAAAAAGGGGGCATCTAGATTTCTATTGGGGGTGTTTGAAAAAAAAAGGAACAGTTCAAGCAAGGGAAGGATCTAATGAAATAACGGATATTTAACATGATATCAAAAGTAAAGTAAATTTGAGAAAAGTGATGAATTTGAAATATTTGAGTCGATAGGAAAATTTTCAAATGGCACCTAATGAACTTCATAAAAAGATATATGAATCCATATAATTACACACCTCAAAACACATTTCGCTCTGTCAAAAAGAGACAAAAAAGAAAAGTTCAACATGTTATTTGTAGATCATCTTAGGAGAATAAAACTGCAATAACTTGAACAAAATATGACAGTTTTGCCACAAATACCCCCCTGATGTTAGCAAAAAGGTCGATTTGTGACCTTCGGGGCCGGGTTTTTTCATTGAGGTTGGGCGGATGTCCCGAGGGCCCCGGGTAGTTTAAAAGGGCTGGTGGTTATTAAAGTCACTCACAATTGAAACCCATTTTTTTTTCAGTTTGGATTTTTTCCAAATTATTTTAAAAAAATTGAAAATTTTTTGAAGGGAAAAAGGAAAAGTAAATTTTCCCTTTTAAAATTATTTTTTGGGATTTTCATTTTTCCCCCGAGGACCCCTTTGACACCTTTTTCAATTAATTCCCCCTTTTTAAAATGCTTTTTTTTTTAATAATTTTAAAAAACAATTTGAAGTATATATTTTGAAAAAAAAAGAAACCTTTAAATATGGGGTTTTCTTTTAAAAAATTGTTAATAAAAATTCGTTTCTTAAAAATTTAGTTAACTCTTATTAATAAATTTTAATTAAAATTTGAAAAACTTTTAGAATTTAAAAAAAATATATTATATTTTTAAACACAAAATTTTAAAATATTTAATCAAGGGAATTTAACAAAAAATTATCATATCTTAAAAAAAAAAAGTCAATATAACTTAAGTATTAAATTAAACTTCCGGAATTTTTCCCAAAATTGAGTTTTCCTTTAGTAGAATAATTTAGAAAATTCTGTACATTTTTAAAGGGGGCCCCTACCTGGATAAATCCCCTTGGTTTTTTACCATAAAACCCCAAAATAAAATTTTAAATTATTGTGTGGTTTTATTGGGAAAGAAATTTTACCAGGTTCAGCCTAAAAAATTAAAAGATTCATTAAAATATCAAATATGTTAATGAGTAAATTTATTTTTACAAGTAATATAGCTAAAAAATTATGCACCATTAACTTTTACTCTAGCTGGATTGGTATTTAGATTATTTTCTCTTTTTTTTACGAATATGTATTGTCGTTAGTGGTGTTTTATCTTTCTTTTATAGTACCTGACCTTATTTAATAGATCACTGATGTCGAGAAAATCCATCACTACAGCTGGGCAGGTAATGAGGTCCACTTTTATCAAGTTCATACATACGAAAATTTCTTAAAACGGGGTGCTCTCTACAACCCGTGGGTGAATAAAATCTTGAGATTTCCCAGGAATCTAAAGATCTTCAAAGAAACTTTAGAACACCGACTGGTTTAATCTATTACCCTATTAAGCTAGAGCTCCACTAGGTGAAGTGCTGGAACACCAATCATGTACACTAGCGTTTCAAATAGCGTGCTATTAAACTTTTCTAAATGGATACACTTCCAAGTAGTTGAGAGAGTTATCTATTGGAAAAGAATTATTTGAATCATCTCCGCCCACAGAAAATATACCTTCGTATATTTCCATCTACCATGATGCAATGAGGCACTCAGTGAACATGTGTATCATTCAGTAGGAAAAATCACTTAAGCTCATGTACATAGAAACACCCGCTTTACCATAAGGAAACCATTTCCTACGTATTATAAGGAGAACTGTCAGTCCAAGTACAAATGTTTTAGCATTGTGTGTTCCATTATAAATTAATTGTGTTTGAGAGTGAACGTGTGCATTTGGGAACATGGATGCCTTAATACTTCTTGAAGCCCTGGGTCCCTACGCAAATGTAGGCCCTGGGCCCATAAACAAATGTAGGCCCAAGCTATGACCCTTAAAAGTAGACAGTACATAGCATACATTGTCAAAAACTCGTATAAATGTCAATGACTTACAATCGCACAAACGTGATGGATCGACTGCCATCTTTTCACTGAATGAGTATTGATGGTGTATGGCAGGGGTGGCGAACCTTTATGGATCAACGTGCCTTTTTTTCTAAAGAAGTGTTTGAGGTATGGACGTGCCATCAAATAATTTTTTGACATGTCATTATTGGGAAAATAATAAAAACTAAATACTAACACAATTCTCAAAACTCTTTATTTACTACGAAAAAATACCTTTTGTACTGTATAGTTGTAAATATTTTAGCTATACGTGTGGTTCAAATTAAAGTAACATTAGTGTGACTTCTGTTGTTGCAGATTGTGGATGACAAATAATTTATATTAGGAAAGAGAGATTGCAAGATATCACTTTTAATATAATGCATGTTGAATTGGAGTCATCTGCTAAAAGGTTTCTAAGCAATTAATTATTTTTGCTGTGGTTCACTTTTTTGACAAGAGGATTTGTGATTTGTTTCAAAATGCCGTTTTCCGGACCATGCTCACTGTTAAACTGTTTCCGACGATGTTAAACACTCACCGCTTTGTCGCCTTTCCTAATCATGCTATATTTCTATATATTCAGCAAGTTTGAAATTCTCTGTTACACTTACTATCTTGTACTTTTTGTTCTTTTGCTGAATTAGCAATGTTAAATAAGAGGTAAAAATCGTCAATAAAATATAAATAAACTTTAAAATACAGTTGTGTCAACGAAATTGACTATACTATGTGTAGACAAACTTTGCAACAATAGCAATTATAGTCCACGTTATAAATAAGGTAAGACACTAACGAAAGTATGTGCGCCCGGCAACCGATCACTCGCGTTTGTTCCTAATACAGCATAGTGAACTTTGTTATTTTGAAGTACAATGCTAACTGTTTTGATCAATGGAGTGCCCAAAATATTGTGTCGCGTGCCATCAATGGCACGCGTGCCACTGGTTCGTCTTCCCTGGTGTATGGTATTAGGCCTAGGCCTATAAAAGGACGGTGGTCATCCCATATAGCCAGTTGACATACCGTCCGAAATTCCCAGTTTTACGGAGAACGCAAATAACATTTGACTTTTGAAAAAATTATTCGAATCGTGATTTTTTTTATTGAGGCTGAGTTGAGAGCGAGAACATGCCTCTATTGTGGCGGAGGCCCTGGACCCGGGCCTAGTTGGCCCGTTCCTAAATACGTCCTTGTGTGTGAGAGGGTGTATGTGTGAGCGTGTGTGAGAGGGAGGTGTGTGTGTGAGAGAATGAGGTGTGTTTGTGTGAGTGAGTGGGGCGTGTGTATGTGAGTGAGCTGTGTGTGAGAATGCGTGTGTTCATGACAATGTTTTATCCCTTTTTCATCAATCAATTTTATAATTATAAATAGTAATAATTACATGTTTATAATTAAAACATGATCTGCTTACATTGTGTTAAGATGTTGAAAAATTAATGGGTAGGCAATTAAATAAATAACAACATATTTATTTTAAACATAGATACCTCTTTTCCATTGATGTACCATTTCAGAACTGCTGCAGGTTTTGAGGGTCCCGACTTGCAGGTGACGTTGACGTAATCACCAACTTCATACCTGGACTGACTCCCTTCAATCTCAGGATCTTCTTGAGGAATAACTGAAACGAATAAACAAATGATATAGTTTCCGTTCCCTACGGACAATATCATTATGAGTACATAGACGCAATGGATAATTTAATTGAATAGAAGATGCGAATAGAAATACATCATCGATCAGGAAAGAGATCATGTGCTTAACACTCTGTTATATTTTTATTTATTACAGATGTAGATATTACATATTCTCTTACTAATGTTTAAGAAATGTTACTAAAGAGATGGAATTTTTTTTTTATTTTCATTCATAATGATGCATTCTTTAAAAGTTCGGCAGCGGATTATTTTTTAATCCATTTTTTAAAAATCGTAATCAGATTTACAACATCCTACGCATATAACGGAATAATTTTTTTTTTCCTTGTGGATGGAAATGTAATCTGTTTAAGCAATGACAGGTACCAATAAGTAAGAAAAAAAAATAATGAATAAATAAAAACAAATACATTCTCATGCCTCTTTTTTTCCTACATAAAAACGTATTTAAAAAAGGAAATTTACAAAGTTTTTTTTTATGTTCCTCATCAAAATAATTATCATTGCAAGAGTTTCTTGTGCCTTTAGCATTTACAGAGAAATATTTGCATAAAGGATTAAGAAATGCAAATATTTTGCGGAAAACAAATTCTGGATACAGGATATTGCTTAAATTGTATTTATTTTGTACTTATTTTAAATTGTTATTTTATTTATTTATTTCAAAAGGGTTAATGTGAGCAAACTGTGGATCAAAGGAACGAAAAGGTCAGTAAAACGTGTAGAATGAAAATTTTCAAGTACAAAATAAGTAACATGATTAATCAAAAAGGATAAAAAACTTTCATTGTGGCATCTTTGCTAAAAGAAGATTCAAAACGAATAGCCAGTAAAGGTACATATTATTCCCACTGTTCCTAAATTGAAGTCAATATTAATAAGATAAAATCTCCACCGATGGAGAAATCAATCGCACACAAACATTTTCAGAAAAAATAAGAATAACCTAAACTATAAATAAAACTTAAAAGATCTAAGCAACAATGTTTACCGTCTTTTCTATGAAGTGTACCTCAATGCATAATATTTCGAGACTCAAAAGATTGCAAAAAAAGTCTATTATTGAAAACGTGAAAAAAATTGTAACCAAACCTATTTCTAAAAACGTAAACAAATTTTGGTAAAAGCTTCGCAGTTATCGCAGCTTCTTCTTATGAGGAATTTCAAAAAAGAAAACCTTAAAAAAATGTTGCAATACAAGAAAGCGCTCATCATATTACTTAGAAATTTTGCATCCGATATTTACAAAAATAAATTCCAATTCTTAATCCCAATGATTTTTAAGGATTGAAAATGCATCGAGACATATTCACGAGTCATATTCTCTCTAAGTGTGCTATCACCCCATAGTCCTTTAAAAATTAAACTTTATATATATATATTACATACATATTCAACATATTGCTTTTAAGCCTCTTGATATTTATTTAATCCAGAAACTGTAGTATCTTTGGTCTAAAGTAAAAGAAAAAGCATTTTTTATGAACTAATCAACCACGATTGATGAAATGTGGAAAGTAGTGATGGAAAAATTACAAGCACATAACCCTGAAAATTGTACAATAAGTATTTCTATCAAATATATATACATAAATAAATAAATACAAATAAATTCAACTGGGTGGCGTGGTTGGTTTGTCACTGGCCTTCTGCACCCAAGGTTGCGATTTCGATTCCGGCCTTAGTCGATGGATTTTCATGATGCAGAAAATCAACAGCGGTCATGTCGTATGATTATAAGGCATGAAAAATCCCTTGAGTGCCTGTTTGGCTAGGATGCCCTTCGGCAAAATTAAAATCCTAAGTACGGTTTTACATCACCAGAGCTCAGTTTCCTAGGTACCAAAATTACTTTCGGTAATTGGAATCGCCTAACTAAAATTGATACCAACAACTGGGTGATGTACTAGGTCTGCAAAGGTTAAATTCCAATGCGCAGCTCCATTAGAGAAGAGGATAAAGATAAATATAAATAAATACACACAAATTCACACAGATTTATACTTCAAAAATACGGTTATCAAGTCAAACATTTAAAAATATTAATTTTTAGATTCTAAAAATTAAAATAAATACCCTAAAACCACTTAAATATTTCTAAACAATTACTGTATTCCTTACTTCTTGTCTCATCAGCCTCTTAAATATTTTGATGAAATATTTACCTGTCTTTCTCTCTGATTTGTTTTATCGCTCGTTTGAAAATTCTGATATTTTCAATAACAACATTCATCGAAAAATTTACGTGATTATTCCATTGTTAAATTTTAACACACATTTCAAAATATGCAATGCTTTCGTTCATATTTTTCGATTCATAACGAAGCAATTTTTTTTTTTACTTTGAAGTAATAAATATCACCCCAATTCCAATTTTTTTTTCTCTAAAAAGGTTTGAATTCAAGACTAACATTTAGTTTCATCCTCAACTACGTGAGAAACTCTTTCTTGAAATTCGTACAAATACACTCTCAACATTCAATTCAGTTAGAGAGAACTCAGGGGAGAAGACGAGGAATACTTCTGAACTCATTCTATCAGAAACTTCCCAAGAGATTTAAATGGATTTGCCGTAACTTATCCAATCCGATGTGAACTTCATACAACTTCATGTCAAAATCGAATCCTTTCTGTTTATTTATAAGCAAATCAAGCACTCACGTTTCCGAACAGTGAAATCTTTTGAAATATTGAACAAGGGCTTCCTTTCTTGTCATAAATAAATTTAAAATTCCTTTCCTGAAATTTGTTAACTGTAACTGTTTTCCTCATTCATCATTAAATGAGGATACACGTCGTCTGACATTGCATTAGGAAATCCGAATAAAAACTTGTTTGTCATATGACAACTTGAGTTCCAAAATATATTTTTCAGTATACTCATATGGATTTCTAAAATACTAATTTGCGTAATATGGTAAAGTGTAAAATCCGGAATCGGTCTCCAAGCAACTTAATTTAACGATAAGTTTTCCGAGAATTTACAATTAAAATTTTACAATGAAAATTAATAAATGTTAATATAAGAAATTTAAAAAAATTATAAACAAAATTCTTATAAATCCATAAAAAAGTTTCTTGGCGACCTACCTATTCCGGTCGCCAAGGACCCTCTATTCTTCACTTAAACCCAGTAATTACTATTTAGCGATTACAGGAATTATTCCAAAATGAATATCATTATATATACTCTATATCAACTTTTATTAAATTAATTAACCAAGTATGTTACAAAGGATGAGAAAACAATGGATAAAGAGCAAATAATGAATAGAAATTATATAACATTATTCATTGTTACTTATTTGACAATACAATGTAGCAATTGGCTTGTAACAATGGCCCGTGAGGCTTATCCTCTCTAACTCGGGCACTCTCCCGTTCTACCAAATTGACATTTTAAGCTAGAATAACACAATATAAGTAGCTACCGAATGTTATATAAGCAGATAATGTTATATAAGGTGTGACACACAAAAAGGAGACTAAGTGTGTAGCTTGAAAAAAGAGTGGAGTCGGCAACAACTGTTTGGATGACGTCATTCCAAACCCTTCTTCTATCCATGTGGTAAGTTTCGCCTAAGCCAATCAAGCTAGTTGAGGGTACAGCGTCATTGAGTGAACACGTGTAACTGCATTTTACCGGATAAATGCCGAATCAATATCAAGTTCCTTGTGAAACTGTAAGAAATCAGCCACGAAAACATTTCAAATACTAACCAAGGTTTATGGAGATGAAACTTTGTTTCGAGCACCTGTGTTTGAATGTAATAAGCGGTTTTCAGAGGGAAGGTTCAGTGTGGAAGATGCTAAATCTACTGGGTAAACTTCTGCCCAAGGTAAGCGATTACAGACCAAAACATTGTCAAAATTCGTGATATGAGTGGGTTCCCACTCACATCAGTAATCAGTTATTCAACACAGCTACATTTAAGTACTAAAAAGACTTTGTGAAAAAATTAGAAAAAAAAGGGGCTAGAATTGGGGAGTGACGGATGGCTTTTGCACCAAGACGATAAGTCCACTCACACGCCCCTATTTGTAAAGCAGTTTCTGACCAGCAAAAACATTACTGTGATAGGGCATCATCCTTATTCACCTGATTTGATCACATGCTACTTTTTTTTTATTTCCTACAGTTAAATCTTGCTTAAAATGAACCCATTTTTCCTTAATTGAAGAGGTTTTGGGGAAAACGGAGAATCTTCTGAAGGGACTTCCAAAACCCTCGTTCCAGAAATGTTACCAGCAAAGGCAGCACCAAATTCTGAAGAGTGTGAATGCAGAAGGGAACTACTTTGAAGATGATAATGTCACGAAGAACTGATTCTGTACGTACAATGATTTATTGGACCAGTCTCGATTTTTTTTGTGTGTGTCACACCTCGTAGATCATGTAATCTATATCGTTATAAATAGAGAGGATTATAGATGGCTGTGGACGATATTGGCACATTTATTCCTGACAAAGCCACATTGTCATTTTTTTGGTATTCAAGATTACGGAGGTTTTTGGATTCTCAAGGCCGATGTGTTACATTTTGCTTAGATCAGTACAAAATGTATTCAAAACCTTTGGTTTGTCTTGTTTGCACATCGCGCAGTCATTAATAGTATTGGTTTAATAAAAGTAAAGTTTTGATATCTCTCTTGCTTGTAATCATTTCGAGTTTGATTTAATGGCTTCTCCACCCATATTGCATTCAAATCCCCTCCCCCTTACACGAAAAATTTAATAACGAGCAAGATTTTCGCCTCAACCAATATGAGAAAAGGTACCACGACAAGCTTAGTATAAAATAACGTCTGAATAAATTTTGAATCTTAAATAACTTCTTAATATAGAGTAAAAAAGTGTAATAGTAATATCAAAAGTTATATGATATGAAAGGTTTTATGGTTATATTTAACCATACAACACAATTAACAATATTAATTTGTAAAACAACATGTAACTACTATAATTGCACACACACGGTGCATCCTACATATACAATTAAGTCACGTTTACTGCTTCAAAAAAATTATACACAATATTTTCGCTCTATTTTTAATTTTATATATTGAGTAAAATGTTATTTAAAATACTAGTAGGATTTAGAAATTATTCCAAAAAATAAAATATATTTGACAATAATATAAAAATAAGTTTTAATAATTAGTAATATTTGCAAACCAGTATTAAATGAGTTACACTAGTTTATAAATTTTTAAAAAAATATTTTTTTTTTTTTTTTTTTTGAAAATATGGATACAAAATATATTTAGCTAAATTTCTAATATAACTTAACAGAATCTGTAGCTACTAATAAATAATTGTAACTACATCTTCAACATGATTAAACTACTTTAATGCGCAGCAAAATAAGGAAGCAACATTTATCTTAGAAAATGTATCATATACAATGCTTTAACTGCATGCATTTTAAGAATATTACATACCAAATACTTTAAGCGGCTTCTCTGCCTCTACAGTCTGGAATGTTGGAGACTCAGCTGATGCTTCACATCTGTATATTCCTTCAGTGTCTAAATCTGTTTTAGTCAAGTAGACATGACCTTGCACGGACTTTTGTAACTAAAATTTAAAAAAAAAAATTATTTAATCAAGAGTTTTTTAATCTTTTTAATTATTTATTAGTAAAATTAAAGACCTTAAACGACTAATTGAATTTAATATAATTACATTATATATGCACATAAACACAGGTACGCCTATTTTTTAATTAAATATAAGTAATTTTCTATAACGTCGTGACGCTCTTTTTAAAAATTTTTGCTAAGCGAATCATTTTCTATTTTGTACTTGAAACGATGAATAATATAAAATATTCATAATCAAGCTGATGTTAAACACTAACCAATATCTATAAAAAAAGGAATTTCTCTTTCTGTAAACACAAAAACTTAATTAAAAATGAAAAAACTTTTTTAAAATAGTTTTATTACATTTTCACTAAGTTGTAATTTTAATAGCATCGACGAAAAAGGCAATTTAAAGAACTAGAGCACAAGAAAGATAGTGAACGCTATATTTTTGTTAAGTGTTTTGTATCCAGTATTAATTAGAAATTTCGAAAACAAAGGGTTTTTAATTTTCTGGGATGCAAAACATTTTTAAAGTAAAAAGATATTTCCCTTTGTTCAAAACAAAATTCAATTATCAAAACGTACAACTATACTTAATATTTGCATATTTAAGCAACATAATTTAATAATAAAATATGTAAGGAAAAATAATGAACATGTTTTTTTTTTCGTTATACATGTTCAAAATTGATTCTTTGGTCTGAAGATTCAACAGGAAAATATTTCACATATGGATAGTTTTCACAGAAAATAAATTTGTGTGCTCAAGTTGATTATTTTCAATTTAGTTTATTACTATATCTTTCGTATTATATATATTTTGTTAAACACGTCTAAAAACCTTTAAGTGCAAGTAAAAGTAAATATGAAATTTTGAAATAATATTTATGCACATTAAGGCCCATTGGTCGAGAAGTAACGTATCGCGCTTCCACACTCCGAGTTATATTTCCGGGCTGGGCAAGGTCGACTCAGCCTTTCATCCCTACTGCAGTGGATCGATAAATGAGTAACGAGTTTGCTTGGGGACTTAATCACTGAGGGTCTCACTTCAGACTGACCACCTGATCGGAACATCTGTCATGCATCTCAGCGCCCAATGGTCACGTATACTGGTATGGGCACAGTAGGCCCTGGCCCTCATGGGCTGTTGCGCCACTGAATTTGAGTTCTTTATGCATTAATTTTCAAATTTTATTAATGATATAATTAGTTTTGGATTAGGTCAGAGAACGACCAACCAATAGAATTCTGGTGTGTCTCTAATTTCGACTTCATAAGATCACAGAAAACGAAATTAACGCACCAAGAAAGAAGCAAGATAGAACTACGAAATAAAGCAAATAATTACTGAATGACCAATATGCAAATGATCTAAATTTGTAGTGAAGGTGTATGATTACATGCGCTCCTTTGGCACTGTATTCAACACAAGTGGACCTAAATTAATAGGTGTGAAATTGAAAACCATATAAGTGATAAGAATACCAAGTAAACTAGAAAAGTATTTCTCGCAATTAACCGACTTCGACAGGGATCTATTTATTGGTCAAAAGACTTCTTCAAAACTGATGCGTGTATCGCAATCATATTGTTTTGCTCGGCAGGTAGATCATATTGAATGCGCAATTAGAAAGGGTTGAAAGCGGTGAATACTTTGATGGTACACATGGGTCTGGAATAACTACATCGGTGACGATCGAAGAATCGAGGAGCAAGCGCGTTTGCAGATCCCACAATGAAACAACCATTTTACTTTGCAGGCAGCTGTAGGAGTTGCTACTATATAGTCTACGAACCATTTCTAGATGCCATAGTTGAAAGATATTCGTCTACACCAGTAGTCGCCAAACTTTTTGTCCTCACGGACCAGTAAATTCATAATTTAAATCGCACGGACCACTAACAGGATTTTGTGAATGTTAAATATATTTATAAAAAATAATTGTAATCTAAGAACGCAATAAATACATCTAAACCCTTTGACCGGAACATCCATCTCTCAGACGGGGATGATTTGCTTTGATGCCTGTAGATAAAGCTGCGCCGTGATTTTTGGGGTGGGCTGCCTTGACATCTTCATTTGAACTCGACACAGTGAGAGGATCACATAGTGGTACATGGTGATTTTTTTCAAATCACGATATGTGCGATTTTTCTTATCTATCACCGTCTATCACACGGATATTCCTATAGTTTTTTCGTGTTTGGTATTATTATTTTTAATTAATTTGCATGAATATAAATAATTTTTAATCAGTTTTTATAAAAATTCTAGTGATAAAAATATATTGTTATGCTTGATTTAACCCCATACATTTTATTTGAGCCATACTCAATTTCATGAGCTATAAGGACATTTACAACAGTCCTTAAGGAAATAAAATTAAAAAAAAAAAAATTACGTATCCGTCTGTCAGACGGTTGTTTCTTATTACGGAAAAAAAAATGATGTTTCGGCCAGAGGGTTAAAAAATAACTTTACGTGATAAGTGAGTATATCCTACATTTTTCTGGGGACCAGCGAAATTTTCTCGAGGATCACTAATGTTCCACGGACTACCAGTTTGGCAACCTCTGGTTTTCACCATTTACGTATAAAACTTAAAATCAGAAAATCGACGAATCGGTCTACAATGGTATCGAATCATACCGATACAGAATGCTACAAATTGGTGATTGCAATGTTTAGTGATGAATGCTACTTCACTTTAATCACCTAGTCACTGGCACAATCTTACTTTTGCTATCGAATGGAACAGTTTCCCTTTGAAGGTAAATTAGCTTGGGAACCACAGCGCATGATAGCAGTTCCTTTTTGATGATGAAGTGAAACATTAATGGTTCAGTGATATGTGGATAGTATTCCGTGTACCCATGTGCTTAGATTTCTGGCCAATATTCCGGATGCAATTTTCCAACAAGACAATTAACGTCTTGTTCACACATACAAAACAGTTTATTTAAGACTTCCTACATTCAACTTAAATTTGATAAAACTGACGGCTTCAAGCATATCCTATAATCAACATGTTTAATATTAAGTGTAATAGTAGATACCGTATGTCACCCTACACATGTATTAGAGAAAACTATTTAGGATATATAGAAGTGTTTGCCTCGGGACAACAAAAATTGTTTATTCAATGCATTACTCATCGTTTACGGCATGTACAGTAACACAATGTGGTGAGATGATTTTGAAGGTTAGACACATCATCTACTTGCCTAATTTCCTTGTTTTTTTAATCAAATGTATTTTTTACTGACATTTTTATTAAATTTCATTTCAGTTCGATGTTTTCTTCATGGTGCATGAATTTTATTGTTCGTGAGTGTACGTTAATTGTTATTTTTCAGCATAATTCACATAAATAAAAATAAATTGTTATTTATTTTCTGTCAATCAAATTGAATTCAATGATCAATTTGAAATTAAATAAATTTTGCGAACAGATTGATTTAAGGTATCCGACTACGTTAGGAACCGTGATTTTAAAAAGGCACATAAATGGATAATTTTCATAATATTTACTGTCACTTAGATT